>JAUZST010000206.1:183848-258758 GCA_034779995.1 Parotocinclus haroldoi | reverse complement strand
ATCAATATGCAGTGTCTGTGCCTACCTGAATATGAAATGACAGCGTTTCTGGCTATTTCACATTGCTCTGTAAATTCCTAATGACTCTCCAGACTCGGGTCATTTGATCTAATGTAGCAATAGCCTCAGCTGTGCCTTTAAGTTGTATTTTGTTATTTTTCGTAAGCTCATCTTGTAGCTGATTCCCTCAAAGCATTTTCATTCATGTTTTTTTTTTTTCTTATCTGTAGTACATTTTTACATTGAAACTAGCTGCTTAGCAACATGAAAAGGCACGCTGAGCCTATGTATTTTCATATCATATGTATCTCTTAGATACCAGGTTCAGCACAGCACTGCACTTCCTGTTTTAAAAATGACTAATCATTAATTGGATATCCCAACTTTAACAGGTAAGAGTCAAGCAGCGTCTGACGTTTTTGTGAATGTGTCATTCTTATGACATTTGCAAAAACTGAAGATGATTTTTCTTTTGCAAATCTTGATGCACATGTTAATGTCGCAAGGCATCCATAAATATGTACACAAGCTACACTATATGGTCCATAATTTGTGGAGACCCACAAAATTGTACCCAAAACATGGATGTTAGTATACCGTATGCCCCTTCCCCTGCTAAATTTTGGAACAGGACTGTGGGTCAGCTTCTGATGTTAGATATTAAGTCCTGGCTCACTTTTGGCATTCCAGTGCAATTTCAATGTGTGTGATGAAGTTGAGGTCAAGGTTCTGTGCAAGCCAGCTAAGTTCTCAAACAAAGTTGTCAAACCCATTCTCTTAAGGACAGCAGGGCGGAAAGTTGGTTTTAGAGCATAGAACCCATTTTTCTGCCACTGATCATTTATGGAGAATCCAACAAGGTATGCTTTATACAATGTGTTAAAATAGCAGAGCTCACTAATTAGAAGGCGTGTCCAGAAGCATTTGTCTTTGTAGTGCCACGCACCATGCATACAATTTTGATACCCTCCTCCCCCCCCCGGTAGCCTGCAGTGCTCCCACACTTTGGCCTCTAATTCTATGTGAACCACTTAACTATCTCTGTAGCACTTAGTGCAGTTCACATGATGGTCAATGGGTAGTCATTAGGCAATGGATTCTCAAAAGGCCTGTTCTAAGTCCAAGCCTGTTTGTATGAATATCCTCTAGACCTGCATCACTGCAGTCATGCAGAGGCCACAGACATACTGAAAGCACAGTACCATGCACCTCACCAGGCTATATGGAACATCCTATGGCTTGTATGGGTTTAACCTTACATAGGAATAGTGATTTAATGTCACAATCTGTACAAAAAGCTGCCATTTTCAAGGATTTCCTCTGATTTCTTTGACAGTCCTTGTACTGTAGCTTAAGAAGGTCCCCAGTAATGCATTCTGGCTTTGTCATAAAAGAACGGCTTGCTGACCTTTGTCTGAACTCATGAGGAGGGTAATCAGATTTTGTACTTTTTTTTTCTCCTGTGCTTTGCCAAATTAAAATTCACAAGCCCTGTGAGACTCTAGCATTAACTTAGGACATGCATCGATGACCTATGAGTGAGGATTAGGGTACAAGCAATGTACAGGAACCTGTTACACATACAAACTCTGCCTAGAATTGGTATTTAGTTGAAAAAAGAGCTTTAATTAGATTAAGTAGATTACAATATAGCAAATTTAGAAAGGGTTTCTTGTTTATATTTTGGTTGTACAACCTCTGGCCATAAATTAAGGTAAATTAAGCTATGCCATTTTTTTTAATTGCAGTTAGTGTAAGTTTTAAGTTGCTTTTAATTTAACCATTTACTGTTATTTATTGAAATTTAATATTTAGATTGGTATGTCTTGTATATTTGAGTAAAAGTAATTTGGCATTACCTATAGCTTTTGTTTGTCAAACTAAGACCAGTATAACCAAAATAAATTTTGACATTTTTTGGGATTTTGTCAGACACTGCTAGTTTGTAACTGCCTCCCATTTTAGGGGCTGCGTCCTTCTGAGATTACATTTAAGGACTGATCGCATCATGGCAGCGTCACTAGGCTGTTCCATTTCGAAGGCTCCTTCGTATGCACCCTTCTTTTTCAAGGTAACAAAAGATAAAACAAGTAGATCCTTCACCGGCCAATATTTCACAAGGTTTATTGCGCACTGTGACGCAGCTGGAAATCTTCCATAGAGCCACATTGGCTCATTTCGGCTCAGACTTTACTGCGGTCTACACTGCCTATGAAGGACACATTTCCGTAGACTACCCCCAAATATTTAGCCCCTGTGAAATGGGATGCAACTTATATTTCGGACCTAAACTATTCTAAAAGTTGTTTAAACCCATCTCTCTCACCTGGCTGAATGCTGTTGCATCTTTTGCATTTTAACTGGTGACAGCACTTGTCAAGTTTTGCCATCTGTTGCTTTTTTTTTTAATGTTTTTTTTTTAAGTTTGCCGAGTGTGACATATATAGTTTAATAATCTACAAAATAGGTGTAAAATCAAACATTGAAAGCAGAGCTCTTCTCAACCCATGATTTTGTAACTGACCTGGTTTCTAGTCCCATCTGACCAACCGCTGTATATACAATAACCAAGGTGTAGTCTAAAGTGTAGAAAGTGTAGTCTAAAATTATGTTGATTATGTCTTTAGAAAAATCATCCACTTCAATACTGAGTCAACCTCTGTTTAGTCATCTGTCTGTTAGCTGCTGCTTATGCAGAAACTGCAAGCACATCATCTCATGTTCTCCTCCCACCTCAACACACACAGCTCTGAACCTTCTCAGTCAGGTGTTGTTAGCATTAGCAAGTCTCCTGCTTTGCAGCTGTTCTGATAGCTCTCGGAGTAATGCGGGACAGCGTGTAGATGGAGACGATCATTAGCATCACCCCATCCCTGACTGCCCATCAGCACCAATAAAAGGCTCACTTAGCAACATCCTGGCACGTGGAGCAGGACGGCCATCAAGCTTTACACTCGCTCACCTCTGACAAGGCCTTGTCTGAGGACAAGGACAGTGGCTGTTATTATAATTCCCTATTTTTCTCTCTTTCCCAGAAAAAGAGTTCTCTATCAGGCACATACAGACACAAAAGAAAAGAGCTATGAGTGTATTTCATGCAGCCAATTTATTACACTGGCAGACTAATGGGGTGCTTTTCTTTGACAGCTCTTGATAAGGGAGGGCAAGAAGTTGCCTCGTCTGCCGCAGGTTGGAAGAACTGTGGGAGTCACGATAATTACTATCAAAGCAGCTGTAATACACATAATAGAATACTGCATTAGAGAACACTAATCAATTAATTAGGGCCTGATGTGTCATCCTGTGTTGTGATTTTTTTGTTTCTTTTCCTTTTCTTCTCGCTGATAGCGTTTAGTCATTAAATTAAAAAAAACATTTGTGTGTGTCACTGTAGCAGCCCACCCCTTTCCTGTTTCTGTTTTTTTTTTCTTTTTCTTTTTTTTACAATTATGATTTAATGAAATGCACATTTAAATGATCGTTGTAGAAAACAGAGGAAGGAGAAAAAAAATAAACAAGAATGCTGTGAGAATATATTAGGCAATGTACATAATTGCGGAAGATGATTAGAAAGCAAACATCCTTGAAGGTCCTTGAGTTTATAATCAGCCTCGAAATTAAAATATTTATTTGTTTCCCTTTTGCCTGAAAAACGGAATATTATTTATATAATTATGTAAACAAAGTTGAGAGAGAGACCCCCCCCCCCTTTCGCTGGCATGTCGGAGTGCATGCTGGTGACCTTGGCTCATTTCCTGCACACTGGGCTGACAGATAAAACTTTATTACAAGTCGATGGGATGAGGAGCAAACAGCTTGTGACAAGCAGCACGCGCTGCGTATTAGGGAAATATCGCAATTAGCAGCTGATTTCCTAGAGCTGAAATGCCAAGGAGAGGCGTAATAAGTGAGGTTTGTTTGTGGCCCAGAAAGGCGTAATTATAAACTGCTTTGAGAGCGCTGCATTCGACGTGCCTAGTTGTAACTAGATAGGCCGAGTCGATCCATGATGCTATTACATCTAACACCAGAAGCTCTCCGTTCTTAGACACCATTGCTATGCGCCAGGTGCGTTCTCTCCAGCATTATCCTTGGTTTTGTTGATTGTGAAGAGGCTCGAGCCTCCACATGTTCAGTGATAATGACTCTTCACCTTGTATGTTAGATGATTCAAGCATTAACACTTGTAGAAGCTGGGAAGTCCTTACATATGCTCACATCAGTACAGGATAACTTTAGGTAGATGAAGCTCACCTGAAGTCAAGAGGCAGGCTGTGGCCTTTGCACCCCACCCAGAGCAGGCAGGAATGTGTTCTATGTAGACGCCTAATCGCGTTGACCCCAAATAGGTCCACCTTATCACCGCTCTCTTGGAGTGGCACATGGGAAGCCAGTGGAAAACGAAGCTATTACTGCATGTGGCAGAAAGGGTTTTGGACTTATCTAATCAGCTGGAAGGTTACTGTCTGTTCTTACACACATAGAAGCACTTGGCCTTCTGCTTGCCTGCTCGGACCTGCCGCCATACTCCTAATGGATGCATATTTCACTATTTTTAAAAAAATGTCTTTTAGATTTAGGTATTTAGCTGATGGCCTTACCCAGAGTGACCTACAAGGATCCAAGTTGCTTGATGGGTGGGGGATTTGAACCCTTTATCCACAATCCTGTACCTTAATCAGAAAGCCATCAGAGTCCCTGTGTACATGTACATTACTGTCCAAGTCAAAGATGTAATGGCCATATATAATTATTTTTCAATCTCTTTTATTGGAATACAACCAGAAAATACAAGAAATGTGTGATGCATTAAAACGGAAAAACAGTGGCAAGTGTTTCGTGTGACTTCCCCTTATCTGCCTGCTTCATGGGGTTACAGAGTTGACCCTTCTACAGTACAAAGAAGCTTGATCAGGAATGGTCTTTTTGGAAATGTATCAGCCAAGAAACCACTTTTTCAGAAGAGGAACGAAATGAAACAGATAAAATATATTAAAACTCACAATGTGTAGAAAAGGTCTTTATGGAGTGATGAATCCAAGTTAGAAATTTTGACCATCTGTTATATACAGTGAGTATACCATTACCAAAACAACAAAGTTATTGGTGGTGTAAGACTTTTGCACTGTACTGTACTTTAAGATAAATGTATGGTCAAAAAGAATTATCCCAAAACGTACACGATCGTGCACCAACATGACCACAGTGGGCTTGTATTAGATGGACTCCACTGAAATGTCTGTGAGCATTCAGAAGAACTATTTGGGACAATGTAATTGCAAATTAGAACGAGTTTTGATGATGATGTGTGCCCTTACTGCCTAAACCACCCTCTGCCATTATGGAACCGAGAGACAAAGTCTTTGGACTTACGGTTCCATCAGTTCTTTCACCCCTCAGCTGGTGAAGTTGAGCCTGGCGCCAGCTGCCATTCCAGCAGCCGGGGAACCATCAGAATGAATTGCACTAGGCAGCTATCAGCCATTAATTATTGTAGCTAACGCCACTGATGAAGGAGTCAAGTCTAGGTCAGAGCAGAAGATTTCAAGGGACTTATCAGGTTAAGGTTGGAGGGCAAGTTCTCCCCCTAACTTTAATCTGATGCCATGCCTGGGGAGATTTGTGGAGATCTGTGCTGACCTCTTGGCCCAGAGGTGTCGCTGCCGGTCACATGTCAGTCAGGCTCCTGCTGTTCGGATTGAGATTGGCAGTGGTATCTGGGCAGCTTTGTCCTTCTGCACCGAGTCCTGTTTTGGACTGCTAGGGCCCCACGCCGGTGCTCACTCACTCACTTTATCCTCATTGTTGGATTGCTGACATATAAGGAACCAAGCCCTTACACTCCTTTGGGCATGCCTGACCCCAAAAATGGCCATAAGTTAATCTGAACTGTGTGGCTTGCTATTTTTATGGCTCCCAGTACAAGTATTAGAGGTTTTACCATTAATAGCCACAGTAGTAGGATTTGATGAGGATTTGGGTGACTTAAAAGGGCAACTGGAAGGGCAGGGTTTAAATTAAAATCCTGAGTGTTATGCGATACCTGTACGTGACACACAGAATACTAATAATAATAGCATCAACACAAATAATAATAGTAAGTTGCATTTATATATTTACCAAATGATAATAGAAGCAGGAACCTTGGTAAGAGGAACATCGATGCAAAGCTCTGCTGATTCCTACCACTCACCGTGCCACGTTGGCCAACACACCAAACCAAACACCAGCCAGTCAGAAAACAACGACATGAAAAGCATGTCAAAGTCTTACAGATCAACAAATTGCAACCAGAAATGTTATGTACAAACTCAGTCAAAGATGCAGAGCAGAGGAGCGAGCTCTCAGCTGAGATGAACGTACAAGTTAGAAGCTCATATCCAGATCAACCAGAGCAGATGTTCAAAAAGGTCCCAAAGGTCACAGGACAAACAGAAAAGTCTGCCAGGAAGAAAGTACAATAAAAAGTAAATAATCCAATCTGAAGCGGCAGCAACAAACACAACATATTCCCACCTGAACAGCTGAGAATATCTTATAGAGAACTTTTCTTACTCTGTCCCCAATGCTGTATTACAGGTCTGGGCCATTTAACGACCGCATTTCATTCTGTGAAACAGGTCATTGACTGAAATGGAGGTTACTAAAGTCACATAGTGGTTTTATGCCAGTGTAATGTAAATAAAAAGGGTATTTTCACAAGAAATCTGTGTGCAGACGATACGTGAATGCCAGAGGCAGCACTGAAAACATGAGTGATTGATGAGTTATTGAAATGACTGGAAGCATTGATAGACAGTATTATTAACTCGAAAGATCAGCCAAATGAAACGGAAAATGAATGTCAATCAGTTTATTTAGTTTAGGTAGGAAAAGAGTACTACATATAATGGGGCAAGGACACAGTCTAACAAATGTTATTTACAGCTTGTGAGAAATAAGTAGTCATCCACATAAGAGTAACTTCTCTTGAAACTCTCACCTCTGCTCGTGTATCTGAGCGTTAATAGTATTTTTATGGTAAAAAAATAAAAAGTTTGGTTTGAAAATAAAGATTTTTATTTTTTATAATTTATTGTACCGTAATTGTTTAGAGCTCGGTTGGGAAATCGAACGTTTTATTAGACTGTCGTTAAACAGCGCATACCTGTACATGACTAACTTGTCATTGCGGAGGTTAGGATACTTTTCGAATGCTGCTGTTTATTTTTACCACTGAATTTAGCGTTATTGGTGCTTATTTTGTGAGTATTTGAACTTGGTAAACAGCTGAAGTTCAGTTAGCAAAATTCCATCTTGGCGATATTAGCAAGATCTAAGATTAGCATCAAAGTGAAAGCGTAAATGTTTAGCTTCTGAGTCGTGTGACAGATTAGCATGCAGCGCAATCATTTTTTAACCTCAGTGGTCATTTTGATCGTTATTTTGACCTTGCCTCTTTCCAAGAAAATGATATTACAGTGTTTAGGTCAACAGCTTCGCCTCTGCCCTGTTACTGTAATCCTATTTTCTGTGTCATCTGGCAGTGTCAGCAGATGGTGGCCCGAGGAGGCAGTTTGACATCCAACTCACAGCTGTCTGGGCCGCCTGACAGGCCTCCTTTGTCTCTCAGTCATCGCTGCGAATTAACAGTTCTTGGGCCTATTGTGTCTCTATTTAACACCCTCTCTTTTGGAGTAGTTCAGCTAAAATGTGTGTAATGTATGCAGTAACATAACTGCCAAAGTTCTCCAATGGCAGAAAGGCATCTCTTTTCTATTGCTGGCGGTCTGTGGGTGGGTGACTGTGTATAAGTCTGGGTGGGGGCGTTTGGGGGTTCTCTGTTTTGGTGTTGATGAAAACATTAGCTTGAGCGCAGGAGAAAGTTGAAAGGGCTTGATACAGTCCCCTAAGGAACACCCACTCCTGGCTGGCATCCAACCCTACGGTTGCTTGGCCTCACTTAGTTCCAGCTCAGTGCCTGTGGCAGCCTTGACCCCAGGGCCACTCCTACCTCATTCCCATGGTTTTCTTTTGATATTCTCTTTTTTTATCTTTGGTCCTTCCCTCCTCCACCACATAATGTCTTCATAAGGCTTAATTTTGTCGTTTTGTCAGAGGAAAACCGGACCGTGGTAGATAGCAAAGAAACGTGAAGGCTGTTATTCTTAGTGTTTAGAGTATTGAAAGTTATGCGCAGAAAGTTTGATTGAAATTAACAACATACTGTAATGAAGACTAACATTTTTAGGACCGTACGACCCACTTGTTATAATCGAGGCACTGGCTCATCAGAATCCTGTAATATGTTTGTGCAAACCACATTGGTGCTGCCTGACAGACACTCGGGCTGAGATTAATTCACTGGGACATGTTCAGTCCATTGTTGACTCATGCAGTGAACTTCTCTCAGGTTTGTGTGTGTTTAATTGCCATGGCTCCAGCTCTCGGTCAGCTTGTCTCTCATCTCTGTGTGCTGTCCCAGACATGCTGTGTGAGGTGTTTGTCTGCAGTGCACAGACAATCAATACTTTCCCATTTAAGGAAGTCTAAGGTCAGGTCCCTGCACTGACAATGTGGATTTTGTTAGATAGTCAAAGGTCAGCTAATAATTATGTTTTTAACCGCTTTGGGTGCAGAATTGAGCGGTTTCCTGTATGAGATGACCGTGGCTTGTATATGCTGCTTACTGTACTGTCAGAAGAACCAATTTGCCAATCGTTTAAAGGGAGAGGAAAAGTACACCGTCTATAGAATGGGGTCCTTCATATGTGAGACGTGGGTGTTTGGAGCCCCGTCGTCCTCTGCTGCAAGGCTGGACATTAATGTGCATGTATGTGTGCGTGGTCGATTTCAGGGGTCAGGGACTGTTGATAGCGTACTCTCTGCATCCACAGAGAGAGAGCACGGCTTGTACCATGCTTCATCATTAACTCATTTGAGGAGCCACAGGAAGCGACCTACACAGGTTGGCTGACTGACTGCCTCACGCCACTGTTTGTTTACCTGTGTAATTGTATTCAGGCAGCAAAACACACAACCCAGGGAAAGCATGCTCAGTGCACATGCCCTCTGAGGCACAGAAAAATCAAAGTCTAAAAGGTAAACTATATGTTGAGCCTCTGGGTGCAATTTATTGTGCCTGCACAGGTGACTGAGGGTGTTGTAGTTTGTTTGCTATTTCTATTCATTTGTATGATTTTAATTGTTTCAGTTGTTTGATTTCTTTTAGCAGCGGCTTTATTGCATCCACTGCGTAAAATGATCTCCCTTTATCTCCCTGACTGCAACTATTCAAGTCTAGTGCCAGAAATGAAAATGATTAGGTCTGTCCGGGATCCAATGAAAATAGAGAGAAGTCAGCCCCTACAGTAATTTCTGTTAAAAAAATAAGTTAAAGAGTCTGGATCAACACTGTTTGTATAATTGATTTGGCTCCTGACTGGCTGAATATAAAAATATATTGTCCTGAGTTCTTAAGTTCAAGCCCTGTTGATGCCATAGAAGGCTTTTTTTTTTTTTGGATAGACCTCAATAGCGCATGGAGTGACACCAGACCTTGCGACATAACCAAATAATGTGTCAACGGAAAACCACAGCCATGCAAGGGAAATAAAAGACGGTGTCTACTTTTGAACAGCAGCTAAACATCATAGTGTGACTTTGCGTTATTAGCTGTTCTTTTGCTTAATTTGCTGCTTGTTTCAATTTCTCTGATTGTCATATGTCAGTTACAAGCCTCCCTATAGGTAACCTCCCTAAAAGTCCCTAAATTTCAGAGGCAAATATTTCTAAAGTCTGAAAAAAACTCAGGATCTACTATTTGTAAGTACTGTATATGCTTGGGTGAAATATTTTGTTGCAGCAGTTATGATAGTTTATTCGCTGTAAATGCGATTGTATGTACTTTTCCTTAATAAATAGCATTTTGTTCTGGTGATCGCCTAATCAGAAGCTCATTAAGTAAAGGCAGGCGTGTCTGTTCGAATTTATTAGATTCTGGAATGGGATTGCTGCTATATATATATATATATAGTTTGTAGTCTCTTAATTTCCAAAGTTGTATTTTATATTAGCTGCATATACACTGCTCACAAAAAATTGGGGATATTTTATTATGGGATATTTTATACTGAGGTATTCCTTTTTCTGTGAGCAACATATTTTACTGGCTATATGAATTTGAATTGAAACGCTAACACTTTTATTTGAATAAAAGCTCCATTAATTAGGCTGCATCAGTAACGTTTGGTGGGGAATGAAGATTGATGGGAGAGGCACTAGCCTATCTCTGAGCTCAGGTGCATGTTGCACCCTCCTTCATGCACATTGATCTGCTTTATGATGTTACCTCTGCAGCAGCTCAAAGAGCGGTGGTGACTGGCTTTGCATGCCTGTGAAGCCATGTGTTTGCTTTCAATGAAGGACTGCTACCATATAGTAATATTTAATGTGTCAGTACTCACTAGAATAAATTTTAATAATTTTTTCTAATCACTCTATTTGTCATAGCATCCTGATCTTGTCTGAATGAACCCAATACTGTTCAATACAATGTCATTTAACATATTTTAAAATGAGTTATGTTAAAGTTATTTTAAAGTCATGTAAAGTGACCGTTTATTCGATTAAGAAACACATTCGTTATTAATATGTAAATGAAAATATGAACGTGTCAATCTGATTTGACCCTAATTTACCCGGCTATTTATTTGTAATTATGTAAATTCACCTTTTTAATTACATTGTTTTTTAAAGTCCAACTATTCCAGATTTGGTTTCATTGAGATATCACAATCGATAAACCTAATATATGGCTTAGCGCAGTTGCAAGGGTTAATGAATGGCATCTCTATTGATCTGTATGGGAAATATTTGTATGATACATGTGTCATTTGGAGGGAGGGGATAAAATCATAGCAGCCCCTGTTGGCTCAGACTTTTAAAGAGAGATGAAGCTATCAAAATTGCATATTGACAAAAGGGCTCGGGTGAGTGAGCCCCAGCAGCTTGAAATAAACTTGCAGTGTGCAGTCATTACGACTGGCCGCTGTGGCCTCCCTTAACCTTGAGCCAGTCGATAAGCTATTATAACCATGCAAATTGTGGCCAAATCAGAGATCTGACATATTGGAATTATATTCTCCCACAGCCGCCGGCTTATACATCATTATAGGACTGCCAGCAATGATATGCAATATGCTTACTGTTGTTTTGCTTTCCTATTAGGGTTATTGGAAGGTGGAGAGAACTAATATATATATATATATATATATATATTGTCTTATATGCACCTCTTTTACACTTTAGCCAAGCCGTTGTTGGAAGGGTGGGTGGCTCAGTAGCTGGAATGATGTAATGCTGTGTACAGACTGTGTAAACACCCCTTCCCGTGTCCTTGGAAATGTTCTAAGGTGTGTGCTAGCGTACAGAGGGACTGCAGGGTCAGGTTGGGCAGAGTGCTACAGCTTTGACATTGCAGCCCTGCTGTGGATGTGAGTGTGTTTTTAAGCCTGTACATCAGCTAACCCGGTTTCTAAAAAAAAAAAAAAAAAGTCACAAGAACTGAGATATATTACTGTATGAAATATGTAGTGATTTCAATAACAGGAAGTGTCACAGAGCAGCTAGAACAGATTATAGGGCTCAGTTTAAAAAAAGTGACAGTAGCAAGGAATCCCAGTATATACATTACAGTGCAAAAGTCCTAGGCCACCATTAGGTTAGAAGCACCATTGGTTAAGCAATAGTATAATGATAGCAAGAAGTCCAGTAGCACTGTTTAGGATGTTAGTTGTAACATGAGTTAATATTTATAATTTAACACTGTAAAAGGATGTTTTATTGTGAACTGGTAGCACAAGTACTGTGTTATGTATCAGAAAATCATCTTCAGGGATTTGATGACTCATACTGGCCACTATAAAACTCGGATTTATTAATATCGGTAGAATTTAGAGAAACATGGTTTTGAATTTATGTATTAACCGCTCACATGTACACGTAGTGAATTGCAGCTAGACATTTTAATGACATGTTTTCCCTGTTAATGCAATTTTTCCTATAATTAAATCATCGAGTCGCATGACTGTGGACTGTGCATTTATTGCAATCTGGCAGCAGCGGTGTCACTGTGAAATGATTGGAGTGATTGTCCAATCAGCATTTCTGCACCGTTTTGGCACAGGGTTCCAGAGCAGCCAGGCTCAGGCAGCCCCATGGGCTCCAGTTGGTCTGCGTTCTAAAATACACAGATTTGTTCCACAAAGTTCTCCGATGGCTTGCAGATGGGCAGCGATTAATCAGAGAGGTAACTGTGAAGTAGTTTGCAATTAGACGGCAAAGCTCTGAAGCATCCTAATTGAATCAGAAAATTAGAGCGACTGTGCGGTAATTGGCCGGTTCCTATGCAGCAGGTGCCAGCCCACTCGACTGTGGAACAAGGTATTTAAGTCACATTAGCAGGAGTAAAAATATTCCCTGATATGGAGCACTTAGATTTTCTGCTCGTTTTCACCAGAGATGTCACCAGCAGCGGACCCAGCCGCCTCACGGTGCAATTACGATAAGCACCGACGCGCAGGAAATCGACTTTACGCAGTCTCTCATGGAAAGGGGTGGGGGCAGGGGGACGGGAAGTCCCAAATCATTAAGGGAGCGAGCCTGTTCCAGAATGGGGACGCTTGGATTGATCAGGGCGTAATTCCTGATCCGATCTTATCCGTGTTGATAAGGGCACCATCTTGCCTGCTTGTGTAATGAATTTTTTCGCATAACCATGTGTTTATGCTTGCGTTATCCATCATGTTTTGTTTTTGTCTGTATATCTTTTAGCAGCCTGTAATAAGGTGTTAATGGTCCCATTGCTGGGAACGTCTATTATGTCTGTCTCCACACAGGAAATTCCTACAGTATGTACCTTGACCTCAACGCTAATGTTTATATTGTGGCTTCACACAGTTACGGTACATATGGAATTCTGTTTAATATATGCTCCAGAATTTGCAGCTTTTCTGTTTGTTTCAATTATATTCAAAGTTTGGTTCATTTTTCATTCTGGTTTAATCGTCATGCAATTTGACACATTATGAAATAGGATGTCAGATCATTTAAATATTTAGCTGTGCTAATCGCACCGGTTTTACTTTCCCGAATTTGACGATAACACATTAGTTTTTTTCATATAAAATAAGGACTGCGCAGCCATATGAGAGGACAGTGTAAGACTTCCACAAAATGTGTGTTATAATTCAATAAACACAAAACACAACAGTCATTACTAGAATGATTTCTTTTTAATAGAAACATTTACTTCGTTAGGGTCTTTTATCAAAACACCAACAGTACCTGCCGTGCTGTTAGTGAAGTTACTGTGTTCATGCAATCTATCTGCTGATGCAGAGCAATAAGCAAAATGTAAAAAGAAGTGGTGATAAAATGGACAGTGAATGTAGAAACAAAGAAGTCTTCTGTCTTCTGCGAAATCTGCTTAATTAGTTAGGTATTTACAGCTTTATGTAATACTCTAGAAATGAATAATGATAAATTGCATAACACGTCCTAACATCTGTTTCTGAAAACTTAGTAGAGCAAACTGTGCTCCAAACTAAGATTTTCAACATAAAAAAGTTAGGTCTAACCCAGGTGCTCAGGAACTGTTGTCTTCAGTATTTGGCCACTTACGACTGAGACACAGGGTTAAATAACAGAAACATTTTGATTCTTAAGAACCTGTTTAACAAGTGAATTTTTCAAGGGCATGAACAAACTTTTTTAAAGTTACAAACAGCAGGAAATTGAGACAGTATGAAAAAATGCAAAAGAAAAAAAAACGCAGTCTTAGAGTTACTTTACTTTTATTGCGTTGCAGAAAGTGTGAGCCCAAAAAGTTATATGCTATGGGGCTGTGTTAGTGCCTTTGGTCATTTACACCTCTGTTATTGCAGCATTAATGCAGAAAAGTAAATTGAGTTGGTTGCTTGGTATCCTCAGTGCCACAATGTTTAAGTGTGCATGACTGTTCCAACTTGAATGCTGTGCAGGCCTGAAATGCAGGGCGTTTATTCATGGACGTTTAAACACTTGGGTTCATACTGCTTACAATGAAATTAAAGTTAAAGTGAATTTAAGGAACACAGCAATTTTTTCTTATTTCCGTTTCCAAAATCTCCCCAACATTTTCTGGTTTTGGGTTGCAAGTATAAATGAAAGTGTATTCGTGTTTGAGGCAGTATTTATAGTTTAAATAAGTTGTTTTGGTTTTAGTTTAGTGCAAGTTCACTAAACGCACCGTGTTTCCAGTACATACCACTGATAATTGCAATTCCGGACAGAATAAAACATTACCTGAAGATGAAATGATTATAGTTCGTTTTTTGTTCCCCGGTCGCATTAATGCAGTTGAAGCATAATCCTGCGCGTGTTCTGGGTGTCAAGTTTATGCGGATTTTATGTTTTTATGCATACGTGTGCATGTTAAAAGAGCAGAGGAATGCTCCAGCTTCTCCCACCTTGCTTTTTCTTGACAATGCAGACAAACATGAAAAGCCAGGAGAGGAATTAAAAATTGATCACATTGCGACTGGATTTGCACCTACTTTGGGCTGGGACGCTTTCAGAGTCCCCTTTGCGTGCTCGGTGCAAAGGCAGGAGTTCTTTCACGTCTGTCGAAATGACGGCAATAGCGAGGGAAAAGAAGAAATCCCTGGGTACAGCATGTGGAGATGGCTTTAAACCATGCCCTGTTTGCACATTGAGGCGCTCTGGGAGCACCCAGAGTTTGACTCATGCTTCTCTCTCTCTCTTTTTCTTTCTTGTTCTCTCTCTCTGCTGTACTGTCTGTCTTGCTCAATTGCTTACTCGATCTTACACACTCATTCATTCCATCTCTCTCACTCTCTCTCTTTCGCTCACTGTCTTCCACCCATGCCTCCTCAGCATGCAGAGTCTGCTCTCTCTCCCCCACTTTGATATCTTCATCTGCCCTGCCAAAGCACCAGGCTCTTTGGCATGTGTACACTCCCCAGAAAGTGGATTACACTCTGCCAGTCCTTCATGTCACACCTCATAGTATTACTTATTTAGCATTAAATTTTTTGCAGGACCTGGTTTATTACAACTTTTGATCCACTTATGCATATTACAGCAATCGTGGCAGGCAGAGCACAAATACATGCTTGTGCGTATTTACCGTTGCCGTGGATTTGATTATGCAGGTCTTATTGTTCTTTTATGCATGATTGAATTCAGCAGCCGCTCAATCATTTCTCATTGTGAGCTTACATATCCAGCAGTGCAGTAATGTGGCTGGTGTGTAAACAGGTTGATGTAAATGAACATATTGATTCTTCTGGTAATGAGTTCCTGGAGACATGACGAGAATCCCATTCAGTGAGGAGTTCTGTGGTTTGTATTCTCAGGCTTACCTCTGCTTAGTCATGCATAGTTCCCATCATGTGTTATTCTGTTTTATCACAGGGCAACACAGTGGCACAGTCTTTAGTCCTGTTTCATCACAGTTCCGGAGACCTGGGTTCTGGTCTCTGCTTTTGTGGTGTTTGCGTGTTTTCTCTTTCTTTGCAAGTGCCTCAGTGTGAGTTGGTGTGAATATGGTCATGTGCCCTGTGATAACTTGTCATCCTGGTCATCAAGGTTGCAGCCACATAGTCCCTGCAACATCATCCTCAAACCTGAAGGAAGCAGGTAATGGAAATTGTGAGATACAGTACTGTGCAAAAGTCTTAGGTCACCATTAAAATTGATTTTCCAGTGTTCTGCCAGTGGTATCCTGGCCGTCTTTTTATCGATATTGACATTTGTCAGTCTCTTTATTAGAATATAACCAAAACATTTTAATGGTGTGGTCAAAATTGGAAGAAAAATGGCTTACATAGTATATAAGCAAATGTATTGTTCACAAAAATTAGGGGATATTTAATTATTAACTTTATATTTGTGAGCAGTATTCTTACTATGACCTCCCTGTCACCTCTCAGCTCTAGAGATCCCCAGTTCGTATGTTCTCCTTGTTCCAGCATGAGTTTTATCCTGGTACTGAGATGCACTCCCACATTCCAAAGACCTGTGTTTGGTTAATTGGTCTCACTAAACTGCTTTCTTGGCTTCTCTAAATTGATTTAACGTTTTTCTGATGAGGGCTTGGATGACCTAGTGGAGTCCAGGCTTTGAGTCTTGGAAGTGCCTTCCTGCAGGGTCAGTTCTGCATGCTTATCTGTGACTGTCCAGAGATATAATCCTTAATCTATTTCTGGATGGTTCTTTATCTTAGATAAATGTATATCTACATTTTCGCATTTATTGGTGACTCTTCTTATGAATGGAATTACACCTTTTGCTGTAGTGCTAATATAAATAGGTTCAGAAGAACCTCTGAAACTGGTAAAGCCACCAGGCATTAAGATACAGACCATCTGGCTCCGAGTCATATCAGCCAAAAGACCGCTGTGAGCTTGTCCTCACTTTTATCTTTTGGGACACTTACAAAACACAAGGGGGTGTTGGTCAGGACTGGATTTAGACCTCTGCTACTAGCTTGATGCATTATACCATTTTACCGAAAGGTTTGGAGCTTCCAGCTATCTAATATTATTGTACCTCATGTTTGGAGTCTGTAATACTGCATACATATCAATAAATGCATTTGATATGAGCCATTGTCGTCAAATATGCAATGAAGGTGCTGCGTTATAAATCTCATTAAGCAAGCAGTCAAGTAAAACTTTCATTCATTCTTTCTTATTCACTTGTCGGGGGTCACAAGAAATCCAGCACCACAGGGTGCAAGGCACGAACAGCCCTAGACAGGGCACCAATCCATCATAGGGCACAAACACTTTAAACCTTGACTATATAATATTATATAATACTAATTATGTAAGATTGGCCACAAATGGGTATTTAAAAGTTCATGTTGCATGTAAAAATCATGCTTAGAACCAAGACAGAGTGGACTAGTGTAGGGCACTTGATTTAATGAACAAACTTCATTTAAAGAATGATTGAGAACAAGACCCATCAGATGCATGACCTCTGGCCCAATAAGTGTGGTATATGTTACCTGCATCACTAATGCAATTACTTGTGCTTGGCTGGTTCCCAATATTCAGAACTTTTTTTGTGGTCTGCTCACTATTATGTTTTAATGTTGCACCTGTGAAGAGGGTAGAATGTAGACTATGGTGTCCGTTGCAGCAGCGACGGCTCATGGTCCTCACTGAAATCATGCCTGCCTTACAAATCAGGTCAAGGTACAACCTTAACTGAGACTCTTCTTGTGTGGTCAGTTTGGTGTCAGTTGAATGCCATTCACTGGTAGTGTTTAGATTAAGGGTTTCTTGCCTGTGCTCACTAATTGTTTGTGTGTGATTGTGTGTCACTTCACATGGATTGACATGCGGCCACTCTTGGTGCCCCTTCACACTTTGGCTGACCCTGGAAGAGTTGGACATGGTTTTTGACCACCAGCATGCTGATGCAATCCTCAAACCACACATTAAACCAATCTGGCTGCAACAGGAGCAATCAGCTTAGCTTCATTGTATCCCAGGCATCTTAGTCTTCGCCCTGTTCTGTCTCCAACATACCCATCAACCCTAGCGTTCAGCAGGTGGCTTACATTCCCTTCCACTACAACCTGGGCTAAGGTCAATAGCCCCCTCCCCTTCATCTACAGGTCTCAGTCAGTGCCAAAGGTGCTGGTGAGTGACGTGGCACTCTGGCTGACCCTGTCTCTTGGCACAGCCTTTGATTTAATGGGATTAGCTGGATACTGCAGACTGTGTCTGTTCCTCTCACCGGGGCCTTTTTTAGCCCCAACCGACTAGGCTCTGCCAGCGTTCACAGGGTCGAGGGCAGCACAGTGTAGTTGGAAAGCCTGGCTGGGCAGATCAGAATTGTCTGTTCCCATAACACTGGGCACTAGAGGGGTGTTGGGTGGCAGTACGTATTATAGGTGGGAGCAAGTCAGTGAGACAATTTCATATCCTTATATAGAAGTTTCGAGACATTTCACTATTTTACCACTGAGGCATTGCTTTTGAAGCCCTCACAATCACAGACATTAGTTAAACTCACTCCCAGAGACTAAGTTAGATGTATCAGATGTGTATTAGTCACATGCCGGGCCTGCTCCCTGCCTCATGCACTATGCTTAGGATGGCTTCCAGGTTCCCATGTGTGGCCATGATTGGCTTTGATAATTGCTCAGGCTAGCATGGGGAGCAAATCTGCTATCCATGCAGCTCAGTACAAAGCAACCTGAGACTTCTCTCAAGCATTTTACCTTCCCACTATCTCCATATTTCTCCAAATTCCCTAACTATAATAGTTTCTTTCTTTGGTTACAACTGCAACCTATTATGATCCAATATTTGAGCATTCCATGGAGAATTTGCTGAATTATTGTGCCATGCTGAGTTAAATTTAGGCTCATAAAAATAATATCTTAACAGAATAAAGTTATATTTACCTAAAGGAACGTCCCACACTTTATGGTACCACTAAAGAGTTTTATGAGCAAAGAGTAACTCCAGTATGATACCATTTATGGTTTTTAGTTACGTGTTTAGGAACACTTATACTGTTGTCCAAGACTTTCTTTTCGCTAGGGGACAAGATCAAATTCAGAAGAAGTCACAGGTGGATTTCTTCTCCCTTACTTCATAAGGATGTTGGTTCATGAGGCAAAATGTTGTCCCAGGATCAGAAGTATGCTGGAGATTTGCAAATGGTAACATTTGAGGTGTCTTTAAGACTCCAAATCTGCCGTTAGTCACCATGTTCATGCCAGCAATGCATTTGGAAGATGTGACTGCCTTTTTTTCTAAGTCTCCACAGAAATCTATGCTGGACATGGGGAGAAAAGCTTTTTGGCCACAAGCACTAAGGGTGGGTTTAGTGTAAATATAAGATAATAAAAAAAGGAAATTGTATGTATGGTGATAAAGGATCTGTGAGCATTCCCTGTGATTTGGAGAGCTCATTTTTCTCCAAAGCCTTCTTATAGAGTCCATCAAGTTCATGGACTCAATGGAGTTTTAAATGAAAAATATTCCTGCCTGTGACAATAAGCTGCAGCTTGGTCTTTAAATCAAATGGAATGATTAAGTAATATAATATGCCCAAAGTCACAGAATGCTGCTTCAGTGCCCACAAAACAACAAAATTTTGACATGGTTGTCCAGTCCCCTGGCATAAAACCCATGGCAACAATTGGATTGTGTTAAAGAGGAGAGCACACAATAGAAGACCAGTGACCATGGTGGATTTGTGGAGATTCTGTCTTGAGGAATGTTTCACAGCTAATGTTATTATATATAGTATCATAGAAATTAATTCTGTACTAATATCTTAATTTGCAGTTTTCTCTACTAATAGCCATGCTACTTTGGCGCCTAGGCTGCCATTTTGCACCTTGGAATAGTCCGAATACTGCAGACCCGTCTTCATGTTCAGTGACAGTAAAACCTGCAGAATTAATCATTTGTCTTTCCCTAGTCTAATTATTTCCTTTTTTTTGTTTGATCACTTCTTGCCCCTGATGGCCAGCCCATGTCATGTCAGCTGTCCTGTCTCTGACAACGGGCACATTTGAGTGGCACAGGTGTGCTCGGGCCACCACTGGGGCATCTTGGGCCGGGTGACTTTTGACGTGCCATTTGTGTTCGTCCAAGCACAGGTGCACATGCTGAACACCTGCACATCTATGGAGCTACAGTTCGAGCATAAATTCTGAAAGCGTCTGTATCAGACACTGCCTTCACCAAACGTGATAAGGTTGTTGTGCAGCTATCCAGTCATTTTTGCACAGGCAAAAACGTCACCCTAGTACACACAAATGGTCATTCACAAGGGTGTGTGATCAGGTTGCATTAGGCAGTTTAACATCAGTAGCATTGTGTGTTTGCCCTGTCCTGGTTGGCAGAAGATTAGCCTGCATGAGAAAATATAGATGAATTTTTAACGCTGTGTTCACTCACTTTGCACTCTAATAGATAAATCTACCTTATTGCTACACCTTGTAGATATAAAGTCAGGGGCTTTAGCTTAACTTTTGCACAGTTTGTGTTATGCTGTGTTGTGGATGTTGGTGGCTGGACACTTTTTGATGTGTTTAAAAACTCCAGCAGCTCTGCTGTGTCAACTCAATTTCATTATTTGGAGAAACTGATGGACTATAGTCTAGAATTGTGTTGTAGAATTGTTGAACTACAAATAGCTGTATGGTGAGTGGACAATGAGTGTAGAAACAAGGAAGCGTGCCTAATAAAGTATTTGTGGAGTGTATAAGCTCATAAGCTTCTTACTTTCACTGAATATACAGCAAAATAGCAGTTTCGGTGTGTGTGTGTGTGTGTGTGTGTGTGTGTGTGTGTGTGTGTGTGTGTGTCCGTCCATGGCTAATACCCTCTCTTTCATCATTTCTCCCTCTTTTTCTCTGTTCACTCTCTTTTACAAATAACAGTATAGCAAAGCCAAGTATCTGTAACGAGACACATCGCTAAACCCAGTCAGAAAGGTCATGAACATTTCACTCGTAGTTCTCATTCTCAAAGTTGGCTGCTTCCTCTCTCTCAGTGTCTCTCATCAACTCCTACAGCTGACACTTTTATCTGCTTTCTCTCTCAGGCATTTACATGTTCGCCCTGACTTCAGTTGATCTCATCTACTTTTGTCCTTGTTAAATACCATCTATTTCGCTTAAGTACATGAAATCCTTTTTGAACTCTACTTTCCAAGCTGAATGTTGGCACCTGCTGTGCAATGGAGAGTACAGTGCAAAAGTCATCTGCCACCGTTAGACTAGATATACTGCTGTTTTAGCAATAGTATAATGACCATATGTCATTATTCCTCATTCTCTTTATTTGAATAAAACCAGATTATTTGTATGTGGTATGAACAAAACTGTAAAAAAGTAGGAAACAGCTTCTGTAGACTACAGTAGACAGTGTATCCAGTATAGTAGGATACTTCCAGAAAATGACGCCGAACCAAACTATTCACGCAACCCCCATCGTATCAGTAAAAAAACATTAGACGCTCGAGGTTTCCGTTTTTGCCTTGGCTGTCTTTGACTGCGACTGACTGACACGTCTTATCGTCCAACGAAAGCACTATTTTATGTGACCTCTCCTTTACACTTGAGCAGCATCTGGCAGTTTCATCAGGATGCCAAGTTGACCCTTCTAGAGTCCAAAGAAGCTTGATCAGGAATAGTATATATAAGGGTAGCAGCCAAGAGACGAATATTGGCATAAAAAGGTATTATGGAGCAAATCCAAGTTTGTTTTTTTTATCTGGTCATAAAAAAAAATGTTATAATGTTCTATGTTTGTTATACCATTGGTAAAAAAGCAAATCTAATTAAAGACTAAGACCTTTGCACATCGCTGTACATAAATATAACAACTTTTGAAGTCAGATATTCTGTTCTGTATTTGTCTTTTAATTTTCCAGACAACTTTTATTTTATTTCATTCAAATATATTGTTTTTTTTCCTCCATCACTGATATATCACATATGCAGTCTTGCTCTCAGCTGACCCCCATTAACACATAGACGTACAATCCATTATAACCTATATATTAAGCACATGCATTTACACTTACAATCAAATGTGTCTCCAGTCAGCCAGATTAAAAACTCGTGCTTTATCGTGAAATCAGATGATAATACTTTTAACATCAGTGTTCTGTTTTGTATGCTGTCTTTATTTGTCCGATATGTGCTGCAATAAAATTACGCTTTTGATCTGGGTGGAAATGCCAATACCAGCATTTGTTTGTTACTACATAGTGGGTTGTGTTGAGTTTTCTTGTCAGATCTGTCTTTGAGAGAAGGATGCATTTTATGGCTTGTGGCTTAAATGGGTCTCAAGCCACCTCCGCAAGTGGTTTAAGGGACCAGATTTTAATGTGTTTTTAATTTGTTCGGGTTGCGATTATACATACGTGTTTTTAAGTGGTTGACTCCTAGCCAGATATGATCCGGATATATGGCAGTAAACCATGCCTTTGATTGGTGCTAACTAGTGGTCACAAGCAGATGAGTTCACTTTAATGTGGGTTTCACCAAAGGGTGCATGAAGGGCACTCAATGGCACCCTGTTTGTACACCAAAATAAGTCATTTCATACGCTGTCATTACGTGGACATGCACAAATGAAGGGTGTAAGTGCACGATATGGTGTGGTAACTGTAATTTTTTCTCAGTTCTTCTTCACGTTCTATGTATGTTTTCTCAAAGTGCAGATGCGCGCGCACAAACACACACACAAACACACACACACACACACACACACACACACACACACACACACACACACACACACTGTTGTGATGCACTTTCCTATAAAAACCTCGTCCTCCCATTACATCTAAAAATTCACTCTCGCCTTTCTCCTACAATCAAGCCCAATCCAGAGCTCCATAAAGAAGACAGGAGAAATCAATACTTTGCTATTATGAGCTAACATTTATAAACTTTTATTTAGCTTTTACTCTTCTCCCACCTGCTATTAGAGGACTTTGGGTCACTCTTACTTATGGTAGCGTGGGTAAAGTGCTCTCTATAAACTAAAAAGAATAGTACAAAAGATCATCTTTAGCTCACCTGTTTTAGTGTCCCACTAAGTAGAGTGATATCTCATACCCTTGACTCTATTGCTATTAGGAAGTAGTAGCAATAAGAGCACGAGACAATAGTTAAAGTACTCAAAGCTTTTATCCAAAGCACTTTTTTTTACTGTAATAGGTGTTTTTAAATGGTTTTCACTAATAGTGCTCTTATTGCAGTGATTGTTACAGTACATGGAAGGGAGCAGAGAATTCTTTTTCTGTCTTTAAGTGAATTACTTTAACTAGCCAATAATGTGAGTTTTAGAACCATGGTGCTTATAATTTTATACATTATTAGGAAGAACTTAGCACACCCTATTGAAAGACTTCAGTAGCCTAGCCATTTAAGTACTGCACTGTGGACCTGATGGTCCAGGGTTCAAATTCCACATCTGCCAAGCTGAAACAGTTGGGTCCTTAAGCAAGGCCCTTAACCCACCATTGCTTAAATTGTAAGACTGTATGAGTTGTAAGTCGCTCTGGATAAGGCCGTTTGCTAAGTGCCATAAATGTGAAAATGAAAGAAGAACTGATGTCCAGCTGTAGCTATGAGTGGCTTTCTTGTACCGCTCTGCTTTTTTTGACCACTATTCTTTTGCGGCCTGCTATTGAAGGATGCTTTCTCTCAACTGCTACTTTGAGATTTCTGCACAGTTGTTTACTGGGACTGAGATCTGTACTCATTGGTGCCTTTTTTATTTGAAAACATTACTGGCCAATTTCTGCATTGGGCCATTAACCAGCATAAAGACCCATGACCTCCAAGAGAGACCCATATATCTTAATGTTACTGTATCCATTGTAAATAATGTAATCAAGAAGTGACATTCAATGAAAAAAGCAGCCCTGTAACACAATAATAATTGAGTTTTCCCTTATAGGGAATTTGCTATTTACATTTCTGTATAAATAAATAGATAAATATACAAAATAAAATTTATTTTTTTGGTGTTATCTGTTAGTATTACCTTCCTAAGTTTGGTTTTCTCTAATTCTGAATTGGCTGTTAATGTTTCAGTATCAGCAGTGGGGTCCTCCTGGGCCTCCTACCACAGAGATCCGTTTCATTTAGATGAGAACACATAATGCAAGCTGACAAGTTTATCAAGGTCCTGTAATGGATGCATGTGTCTGCCGCCATGTATTCCTTCTGTAAAAACACTGGGGTGTATATATATATATATATATATATATATATATATATATACATTGTTGGGGCGCTCCCAAAGATATCTTTGGGACTTCCCCAACATAGTGATTTTGTCTCCAGCGCTCCCCAGTGGCTAAAACCATTTCGGACGTGCTTCTTACAACTCCCCCCATCCCCGCCCCTAAAAAACAACCGGACCGAAAACAGTTTTTTTTTTTACCCAGCTAAAGTTGTAAATCTTGCATTGCTTTTTGCATCTTTGGTGGTACCATTTTTAATGTAACAAAGAGACTCTGAAAGGACCGTGAGGAAGAGCAGGGGATTCTTGCAAGGGAGAGAGACCTCTCGTAACCCTCTCTTAGTCATCTGCCCATGCTCACTTATGCTCGGGGGAGAAGGAGAGCATTCACATCAGATAAAAAATACACAAGACATCCGTGATAGAAGTGCGAGATCACTCATCCCCCTCTGAGAGTGCAGGAAATATGAGCAAGCTTGAGCAGTTTGTGGAGCACAGTTTAAATTAATGCATGAAGTAAAAAAATGGGTAAAGGGTTATCAGAAGACGCAGGAGGTCAAAAGAGAGGGTGAAAACTCAGACATAGCTGAATGACTAATCTCGTTCCAAATCTTGGTCAAATGGGTCACTTTACAGGATAGTGCCCTGATGAAGTCTGTAATAGAGTAAGTAAGGAATAAAGCATGATGTTCACGGTGAATAATCAACAACAGGATGAAATGAGTTGGCAACGCATAGTAATGTAGAAGATATTATTATTGAAAATTATATAGAGAAATACTGGTAAAAATAAATCCAAATTAGGTATAGGACAATACATAGAGGTTTTAAGGTGGAATTTTCACCTCAGTTGGTTTTGCCCACTGATGTTTAGTCCAAGAGTAAGTAGTAGTCCTGGGAGTCTGTGCCTTCAGTTCATGGTGGCTTGCCTTCTTAAGAGCATATTGTGAGTCACAGACACTAGATGAAGAGTCACCACAGTAGCAATGCTAATTGTCTGATGACACCATGTTGGGGATACAATTTAAAGGGCTTTCCAATGCATGTCTAATTGAATACAAATTATATCTGGGAAAAGAATTGCCTGTGTAAGAGTGAAGTGTTGCTTGGGGTAAAGACTAATTAGATATTGTTTCTTGCTTCTGTGTCTCTGAGGTAAGGGAAACATTAGTTCAAACCCTGGGCTGGATTTGTGACGTATAGGTCAGGTGGTGCAGTGGCTACTACTAGGAAAATTGATTATTGCCTGTAAACCCAGTTCTCGTTATTGAGTACTCAAGTTCATGTAAACTCGCTGATCGAATTACTGTCAAAATCAGATTTTCTGCAGTTATTGAATTATTAAGTGCATGTAAACTCAATAATTGTTTCAAAGCAGCTTTACAATAATCTAGGCCCAAAGCCTTAATTGAGCAAGCCAAGGGCGACAGTGTTATAACCAAAACTTAAAGGTATATATATATATATTTATATATATATATATATATCGCAAAAAATGAAGCGTATAATAAAAAGAGAATATAAAACTATGGCACATAAGACTGCAATATTGCAATAAAATAACAAAGAATATGCATATCACCTTTTACCCTGTCTCACAAATGAAAGTGGTATTTGTGAGACATAATCGAGCAGCTTCAGCTGTCACACTGGGATAACCGTCAGGCTGCTTACTGCAAATTTGGATTCCTGTTACGGATTCCTTGACTTGTTTAACCACTTGACCAAGTATTTCATCTATAAACCAGTGCATTCACACAGTACCATCGTAAAAAATTGGAACATCAAACAGCCTGGATCGGAGTTCCTGAGACTCCAGGGGTCAACACCATAAAAACATGGAAAGAAACAAGGATTTAAGCCATGCCAGAAGCCAATAACCGAAGCCGGTAATAAAACTCAAGCCAATTGGCCATTTTGCTCAAGGGATTGATGGCTGTGGATGCTGTGGAGAAGAGGGAGGTATTAACGAGGTATTTAAGCTCTGATGGGAGGGATATTTTCAGATGAAAGTGAGTCTATAACACTTTACTGAATTGTTGTGGTTTTTGCGTGAAGAAAGAAGGCACCATTACCCAAAATACGTACATGAAATTCTATCATTTGGCCATTTGGCAGAGTGTGACTAAAAAGACGTTTGAACTCACAGACATAAATTTTGCATGGTAAACCGAACAAGTCTTTTTATGCAGATAAATTAGAAGGACGTTTATTTATTCACCCACACTCCTCTTACTCGTGATTATGTCAATGTATTTTTATGTCTATTTCTGAGTAACATCACTATATATATTTTTAATTTTTTTTCTTATATCAAGTTCAATTCATTTATGAGCTTGATTAGTCTGTGCTTTTGTATGTGTATTGGTTATGTGTTTTGCACATTGGGCTTGGAGGTGTGGTAAGAAGATTGATTTTGCTCCAGTTTTTGTTTGCAAAAAACTTAAACACCTTTAATATTTCTCAATATCTGATTCCATCTGGTTAGACGTGGCATAGTCATAAGACTTTGTATTCACCAAAGAAATCTCTATTTGTAGCAAATCATTTTGCATTTGGAGATATATTTGAGGACATTCCATGAAAAATCAACCCACACCATCTGTAGCTTTTTTAGGGCAACACGGTTTTACTCTTTTTAAGTTTAGCCTCCTCACGCATTCCAAAGACTTGCGTCAATCTCCATTATAGAGTGTCCTGGCTTGGGTGTGTGTGCATGTATGTGCTTTGCGATGGACTGGCGCTCTTTTAGCTTAACTGTTAGCTTCCCTGCCTCTGCTGCTTTTCGTCACCAGCTCCCACCGCCCTGAAATGGATTAAGTGGGTATGAAATATGAGTGAGCGAGTGAGTTTCAAATATAACTTTTTATTAAAACTCCCTATGATTAAGGCATCAGTAATTTTCAATAGTATTTGATGTGTACTGTTCAAGACAGCAGAAACTAAGATCGGTAAGACATGTTTCCCAAACTGCAGGCAAAATGTAAGTTGTGGCTTTTCAGTGGTTTCTTGTTTTAATGTTAGATCATTTCAGTGTCCTCTTGTCTTGGTTGTGGACAGCTGTACAGCATTTTTTCTTTCAAAATGTATGTTCTCTTGATTATTAATAGAGTTACAATGGAGACACAAGTAACTACTCTGTACACAATTATATGGGCCTGTTGTAGCCTAGCGGTCCAACAGCCTTGCTGGATTATGGATAAGATCGTCTAGGGCTCACTGTTGGGTCCTTAAGCAAGTTTCTTAACCCAACTGCTGCTAAGTCGATCTAGAAAAGGGTGTCAAGTATAAAAGTCTTTGTAATAATCGGATATAAATAATCGTGATTCAGTTGACGAATTTACCATTATGACACTCAGGTCATGTGACTTTATATGTGAACAATGAAATATTTTTTTTAATGTGCAACTATATGACTATGCCTTTCTTGTTTCTCAAATTAACTGTATTATTTTTAAAAGTAAAAAGCCTCATTTCGAAACCAAGTCAAGAAATGTACAGCACTGTGCAAAACTATTAGACCACCATTAAATTAGAGTACATTATGGAACCACTCTTTGTTTAAAATCAATGTAATTCCACCCTCGTAAGCCTTTTGCATCTTCCTTATTTAAGCAATCGTTTTGCATCTGTTCTTATTACCTAGTCTCTTTTTGGCCTCTTTTTTCCTGTGTCCTGCTGTCGCACCTTATTTCACTGACACGCATAAACACGGGTTCACTCGATATCAGAGAAACCTTTACACCCATTCTGAAAGCTTCACACAATGTTATCTATGACAGGTTTCATATGGGCCAGTTTGGCTTGGTTATACATCCCTTGATCAATATGATCTGCTGTGGGGTGAAAGTTTGCTCCTCTTTAAGTGCCTCCTACCTCCTGACAGGTGAAAACATATCGATCATTTTATTCTATTTGCCATTCCCTGTGCTGACTCTCACCTCTCCAGTCGATACAGAAGGATTGAGAGAGTCTTCTGACCCTCACCTCGCTCTCTGTCTCTCTCGCTCTCTCGCTCTCTAACACACACACTCATACAGCCATATACACACAAACATTCTCTTCGTAATCTTGTCTTAGCTGAGCTCTGGGTCACTGATATGATTTTGATTAATCGTTCCTGGCTACAGGTCACGGTAAGATGTTCCGTTTGTGTCCTACATGGGTGTGGGCATGTGTTTAGGAGGGCACTCATGTCAGATAAAGGTCTGCACAATCAAGTCAAGGTTATGTGCGTGTCTTTCGACCCTCCCAAGGACAGATTGTGTGTTTTAGGTCAGTGTAGCTATGAGCCATGAAAACAGTAGACCTTGCTGTGATAAGTAAAGTTCACTTTTGTGATTTTCATACCTGTGTGTTAATGTAATGAGCAGGCAGTTTGGCGTCTGCAGCCCTCTTGTACAGAGATAAAGGAATAATTATTCTGTCTGTAACTCGCATGGCATGAAAAATGCATAACGCTGGGTTTGAGGCAGTCTTATAAGAGGTTAACTGTTCTACTCTTTGTTTATGCTGCAAATTGAGACTTTTAGATGTGTTTGGTTGTTTGTTTGCTCCTTGTGGGACGTTTGCACCAAGTTTCTGTCAGATAACTGATCAGTTGTCCATTCGTTTGTGTACCTACACTATTTGTTTTTGTTTTTTTTCATATCCTTCTTCTTTTAGTAAGTTGGTTAAATTGGTTCTGTTTTATTTTTCATTGTGTTCACATGCAAATACGTTTCTACTATAGACTGAAATTTGTGATGGATCAGAAATTTTTGTGGCTGATCAATAGTTCAGTATTCCATCCATCCAATATCTTCTGCTTAATCCACACGAGGTCGCGGGCCAGCCGGTGCCCATCTGGCACCTCTGGGCGCAAGGGCAGGAACAACCCTAGACGGGGTGCCAATCCATCGTAGGACACACACACACAGTCACACTCTTAGGCCCACTTTAGATATAACAATTAACCTAACACGTATGTCTTTGGACTGTGGGAGGAAACGGGAGTACCTGGAGTAAACCCAGGACCATCAGCAGTGCCACTCACCAAGACGCAGTGCTGCCCCTAGTTGAGAATTTAAAACAATATTTTATGACCATTGTGTATAGGTTAATCAGTCTGATATACATAAAATTGTAAAACGTAAAACATTAAAAGTTTATTAATTAATGTTGTCAAGTTCAAAATCTTGCATTTCACTGAAGTCAGTAACTATTCTGCAGACGTGTTGTAATTTGAAAGCGTTTTACTGTACAGTGCAGTGCACTGTTTGTGTTGCATAAACAATGGTTGGTAGAATTTTATTCTAAAACTTTATTTTGATATTGTTTTGCTTTTCGTTCCACAGTTCCCTAACTTTTATTGTCACTGAAACTGGATTTAGTCTTAACTTAAGCTATAGATCACCCAAATAATAAAATGTAACAGATTCACTTTATATTTACAGATAGATAAGTAAAACACTGTGGTTCTGTCGAAACTGCATGGTGGTTTTTCCCAGTAAGGTATCTTAATAAATTCTACTACTAATACACATTACTTGTACTTGCTTATGAATGTCATACAAAGTTGATTGGCGTTGGTGGCTCAGTGGTTCAGGTCTCAAGGTTGGAAAAAGCACTGCCAGGCAACCACAGTTAAGACCTGTCAACAGGAAGACCCTTGAACTGTTAACTGTTTAGTTGATATCAAAAGTCTCTTTGGACAAAATGTTCTGTCATATGAATACTTTTATTGCGGTATTTACTCAAAAACCATTTGATAGATTTTTATCTCTCAACTTACCATTTATAATTATCTTTCATTTTTCCTCTGTTTCTCAGGCTCTTTCCATCCTTTCTCTTTCTGTCCAGACAGTCCAAGGCCAATGTGAAGGCTTTAAAGTGCAGATTTTTTTTTCTGGACTCTTTCTTCTTTTTTTGAAGAAGCATTCTCTCCTCCACCTCTTTCTGTTGCTCCAACTCCTGACAAATTGCAGTCTTATGCTCACTCCATACTGCTCTCATTGCACAGCTGGATTTATTCAGGGTCAAATTCCGGACAATTCAATGCAAAAATCAACATTACCTTGTGGAAAAGAAGTTTTGAGCACAAGCTACAATCCTTTAAAAGCTTGTTACATGAGTAACTCCCAATCATAACTCTTAAAAAATCTTAATCCTTAATTGCTACTAATGAGTTCATCCGGCTGTTCTTTTCTTCAGTCTGTGTCCTGCCTGACCACATATGCTACTATAATTTGCAAGTCACTATACATGAGCCTATTCATTCAAGCTTTGCATAATACACTACTCACAAAAATTAGGGGATTTTTCAAAATGAAATATCCCCTCATTTTAGTGAGCAGTATATATAGCTTTACATCTGCTACAATCAAATAAACAGTACTAAATTGCTAAAATAACAAATACACCATATTGAATTGCAGCTGGATGGATTGTTTAAGTTGTTACTGGCCACGTTATAGGTGATTAACTGTGGATTATTGCACAGTTGACACTGTTGGTTCCTGTGTAGCCAAAATCTGCAAGCTGATATTATTTAAACTTTAAACCATGCAAGCAAAACCCTATCTTATGTTCACATCTGGGATACCCAGCCTCCCTTACAATTCGAGTGCTGGGGGAATCCCGTATATTTTCCTCTGTGTCCTCCTTCCTCTGTCTGTCCTGAAACAAACAGGGGAAATCCAACTTAAACAACCATCCAGTACTCTTGAAGACCCAATGCTTGGCTCCAGGCCGGGCCCGTGACGCAGACAGCACACAAAAAGACATTCTCCGGAAGTTCCTGTCAGTTAGTGTCCTCTCCTTCACCACCACCTGACCTTCAACTGACTGTGGTACTTCCTTTGGCCCCTTAGATGAGTAAACAACGGGGTCGTATTCATTTGAAGTCTTGCCACAGAGCCGAATGTTATAACATAACTCATGGTTTGAAATTGTGCTAAAATGTGAAGGGGTATGTATGGTGTTTTAGTTTAAGGTCCACGGCTTGATGTGAAAAAGCTGTTTTGATGGTTTCCTTTATTCTTATGAGTTTATACCATAGGGACGTTTACTGTTTACAAAGCACCAGAAGCTGCAATGCCTGCAGTGGTCTGGTTTGATGTTTTACCTAATTCAAAAGCATTATTAGTGATTGCAGTTACAGTTTTTTTTATAAGAACTGCAGCACAAATTTTCCAGCCATGTAGGGAGTTTTATGGGGTGATTATAAATCTACACAACATTTTGTGGAGTAATCCTCCTGTAAGGACATGGTTATTTGTGAGAGGATTGTGTTTGTCCTTCTGCTTAAGTTCTTATAATTCAGGTCCTACCCATGGTCCATGGGTGCTGCACATGCATGCAGTGACACCACCATCTCAATAGAAGTAGTACATCTCACTTATTGCATCAACATAAAGTAAATCCAATGTTCCTTGGCGTTCCCTACAGGCACACACATTTGCACACACTTTGTAAGGGGTCATCCCTTGTTCGTACTGAGTGTGTGTGAACCCCATTAGCACATTCCCAGATAGCAGCCAAGGCCCTCTTATCTCCATCTAACCATTAATTACACTTTGTTCCCCTAAGTGATCTATTTATGCTCCGCCCTGCCCCTGCCGCCCACTCCAGACCTATCTCTCAACCTCCCCCTCAAGATAACAGTACTAATGTGGAGCTAGCGAGGTCAGATTAGACCATGTGACGTGAAGTCCCATGCATTAGCTGTTATTGCTAGAACCACCCTGTCTGCCACACACCATACCTGAGACCCTTTTGAAGAAATGGTGATGGAAGAAAGGCTAGATCTTGGTCCCTCCTCTGGAGACATTAAGAGCTAAGATTGGGCATTTGGGTACGTTTTACCTGAGAATCATTCAAGATGTTTTGTATGTACACACCCCTTGTAATTAGTGGTGTCTCTAAATAAGACACGGTTCAATCTCCCAGCAGGATAATGATCCAAAACATTGGATAAAAACCTTACTGCTCTTATATGTTCATCTGTGCATTTAGGTTTGGATTCCCTGTAGGCAAAATGTGGCGTTGGAATATGTTAAGTACTGAATACCTGCATAGGCTTCTACCTCTCCGACAAGTCAACTTTCTGCCCAAACCTCTCTAAATAAATTTGTTAAAGCATTGGTTTACCAACACTAATGGAAAATTTTGACCTTATCTCCTGTAGACATATTTTCATAGTCATGTCCCAAAATCTAGTTAAAAGGATTCTCAAAAGAGTGACGTGTGTGGTGACATCTTATAGGAGACAAATTCAATTCTAAGATCCATCATAAATGTTGTCATTTTGGATGTCCTCAAACTTTTCGCTAAATGCCGTGTTTGGGACTGGTTTGACTCAATCTAAGTATTATTTAATGCGGCAGTCAGTCCAGTGCATGAGCACTACTTTATTAAATCGTGTATTTTTATTGAGTAAAGCCTTATTGCTAATTATAGAAAATCTGGTCATAAACGTTGTCTTTGCTTGTATGGTGAAGTGTGAAAAAAACCTTTGCAGAGTTTGATCGGTTTTCTTGGTCTCTATGTTTTTTAACAAGGTGAAGGTAGAAATGCTGCATATAGAAAAGAAAACACAAACAAAAAACGGTACCATACAAAATAGAACAGCAGTTTACATTTACCTTTGCAGCATTTAGCAGACGCCTTTATCAAGAGCGACTTACAGTTAATACAGTCTTACAATCCAAGCAATTGTGGGTTAAGGACCTTGCTTAAGGACCCAACTGTGGCAGCTTGACAGAGGTGGGATTTGAACCTTGGACCCTCATGTTCAGAGTCCAGTACCTTAACCGCTAAGCTACTACATTCCCAAAAATCAGTGTGTTTGGTACATTTACAGCATTTAGAAGACGCCCGTATGGAGAGTGACTCACAACTTAGTCTTACAATTCAAATAATCAGAGGGTTAAAGGCCTTGCTTATCGGACCCAACTATGCCAACTTGGTAGAGGTGGGATTTGAACCACTAGCTATAGAGTGATTGTTTGCCACTGTTTTCTTCTTCTTTCCAAACTGAGTCTGTTTTCTGGTGGATTTATGAGGCACTATAACTACGCTGTTTTTAATTCACAATAAATAATATTTTCTTCCTAATAATATGTAAGTAAAGTTAAGTAACGTTCCTCCATCTTCAAGTTTGGCTTGAATCCCAAAGGGGTTTCTCTTCACTATTTATGCACACTCTGCTATAGACAGCACATACTGTGCCCTACACAACACTGTCACCGTTGAGATTTGGACCCAGAAAACTACAAATTCCTTGTGTTTTGACTGTACTTCAATGTCATGAAAAAAAAACAGGCAAAATGTGCTGCTCACAATGAGGGGATATTTCTAATGAATATGAAGAGGATCCCACAAGAACTGCTGGACAGTCTGATCCCGTCCATGCCCCATCACTGTCAGTGTGTTTTGGCAGTCCTGGGTGACCATACACCCTACTGAACAGTCAATTTGGAGGCACTCTCGTCCAGTTTGACATGCTTCTGTTCACCCCCAAATATATCACTTGCTACTCAAATCACCATAACTGAGTTTGCATCTCATTTGCGTAATCAAATAACTTTTCATTTACTTTTCTGATTAACTTTTGTAATGAAATGAAATCAAATGTTTTATATTCATTTTGAAATATCCCATAATTTTTGTGTTCCTTTAGCTAGACACATGTGATCAGACTGCCAACAAAGTCACTTTCGTCAGGCTACACGGGCAAAACTAAAGCCAGTCTTATTGTGATCGTATTTACATACTGCATAAAACATTTCAGAATTGTCACCATTGGAAGAAATGTCCCAAAATCAAGTTAAAAAATTTCAGTAGAGGTAAGTATGTTATAGCAATCCTTTCTTGTGCATCTGTTGTTGGAAGATTAGATTGGAGTTTTTGTTCATGTTTGGAGAGTTGGATGTTTGACTTTGCTGTCTGATCTTGTATAGCATTCTCCTGCCTGTACCGTTCAGCTCTAAATTACAGTGTATTTCTCATCATGTAAATTGTCTGGACCTCTCTTTTCATCTTCATGTGAGACTTGCACATCAGTTAGGTGAGGGTTGGTCCTTCTTGCTCCAGTTTACACACTGTCATTATGGATGACACAAGTGCAATGACTCAAAAACTGAAAAGCTTGCTTCTGTTCTTGACTTTTGCTGCTCCCAGTGTAAACACGCTCACCCCCATGTCATTATTTATATATTGACCAGCTATTGATTGTCTTTTGGCTCTGCACTTGCCCATATTCTTTCAGAGTTGTCAAGGTCTCTGATTTAGTTGGGCTTGCACTGGCCTGGATGAAGCACAGAGACTTTCAGAGTAGCCAAGCTGTAAAGTATTTATAGAAAATGACTTGTGGATTCAGGGCACTTCTTTTTAAAGTGCCATGTGTTTTTTAGTTTATTGGAACTCAGCTGTCGGGACATTCTTAAACAAGGATGGTTCTTAAGTAATTATGGATCATAGTTCTGGATTCTCTCTCCCAGTGGAGGTTATTAGATGTTTTTTTTTTAATCAACTCTTATCTGACATCTGTTTAGATTTATTTCTCTGTGCATTAGAGGTCACCTAAACTGAATGCACACGTCAGTGGCCCGTAGCCAAAGGAGGAAGTTGTGATGTGTGTTCATAACTTTTTTTTGCATTCTGTTTATCAGCAGGCTTTTCTCTAGATGCCAGACAATAGTTGTTTCCTTGTATAGCCCACACTGTACGCAATACTGCTCATTATCCTGTGTATTGTATGTCTAGAGAATTGTTTGCTGCCACGAGCAGTATGTATAGCCTGTACTGTTAGAGTGGTGTAAAATATTTGCTGCTGTGTGTACAGTCGTGACTGTTACCAAACACAATAGAGTAAAATGTCTGAAGACTGTAGGAAGGCCTTTGTGCTTTTGTCTCCACGCTCGTCTTCGACACTTTATCTGTCCAATTACTATTTTCAGTTGATCCTCTGCATGTTATTGCCTGCCCTTGACATGTTCTATTATGTAGGGATAAGCTTGTGATTTCTCGTGAATCACATTGTACACAGAGACTGATCCTAAGCCCTGGTTTATTTGTTACTCTCTGATTTTTCCTCCCTTCATTCAAAAGGTTCATCCTTTTCTGTTTACCTGATAGCTTCAGGGAGCAACCACTGTAGCATAGAGAGATTCTGGTGCTAGACAAGCAGCTGGGCTTTTTAATTGTTGCCAGCTTGCTCCCAGTGGATGGCAAGCGTCTGTGTGTGTCTGTCTGTGTGTGCGTGTGCATGTTGGTGTGATGTGTGTAGCCCTTGTTTCACCTTCTCAATCAGTAATGCGGTCTCTGTGGTTTGGGTCTCACATCAGTCTCAGTGGACTACAGGCCCCTGAACCCATCGCACTATAAAACAGCTAATTCCAGTGTCAGTGTGCCTCATCTAATTCATAAATATGCTAGCACAATGATGATTAGCCACAGGAGCTTAGGAGCTGTTTGCTCTCTGGGCCTCCCCGTCAACCTCGTTTGCTTTTCTGCTCCCTTCTCCCAGAGTTATCTACCAGATATGCAGTCATTTGAACAAGGCTAACTTAATCATTCTAACGTGGACTCAGGCTGTTTGACTTGCCAACAAATTAGTTCTCAAATTAGCCTTGAAATGTTCTGTAATTCGGCAGCATCGACAGGAATGCACTAGCTTTGCACTGGGTGTTCATGTGCCCTGGTGATGGTACTGTAGATTTTTTTTTTCTTTTTTCATAATAATGCGTTAATGGTTAAATGAATTAGATACATCATGTTCTGTCAGTTGCTTTATGTGTAAATGAACCATTAGCATTATTTACCTGTATATATTTTCTTTATATATGCATAAAGTATATTATATTCACTCTCACCACCCACTTTATTGGCTATACCTGTTCAACAAACACATCTAATCAACCAATCAACTGGCAGAAATCCAGATATGTTGGTGCTAGATGGGCTGGTTTGAGTATTTCAGAAACTACTGATGCAATGGGATTTCCCACACATAGCCATATCTCAGGTTTACAGAAAGAAGGTCAGAAAATGTGAAAATACCCAGTGAGTGGCAGTTCTCTGGGTGAAAATGCCTTGTTGATGCCAGAGGTTAGAGGACAATGGCCAGAATGGTTTGAGCTGACAACTTCAGCAGATAGGCTACTGCAAAAAGATAGATAGATAGATATTACACAACATGACATGATATATTATATGATATTGGCATGATATTGGCATGATACTTGTACTGCCATGTCATTAGGTTGCTTCTCTTTAAAAAGAACAGCAAGAACCAGCATATGGTGGTGTTTTTTGGATTCTAGTATGCTACTCAATCAGCAAGATCAAGTGCTACATTGGTCCAAGATGGTGTATGCTGATAATTACTAGTGTGTTCTTGATTTTAGCTAGTGAGCTTGCGTTATATTGCTGGTTTTTGCTGGTAAAACTGGCTGGCCAACATGTCAGTATCCAAAGCAAAATTTATTTTGTTGCCATACCTGATGTAGCATATGTATGTAAGTCAGGTCTGCTTTATTTCTATAGTGCTTTTTACAATGGAACATTGTCTCAAAGCAGCTTTACAATTTCTCAGGATCCACCATTTTAAGATGGCTTACATGATATATGTAAGAAGTAAACTGTAATCTAATTCAAATGAATGAATTAATGAATGAACAATGCCAATTTAGAGTGACTGAACACCTATGTCTTTTGACTGTGAGAGGAAACCGGAGTACCCAGAATAAACCTGGGAACTCCTTGCTGTGTGGCAGCAGTGCTACCCACCACAAGAGTATAATAACATAGAAAATACAAAAGCTATAGTGTATAGCCAATATTGAAGAGAAAAACTGCATAGAATTATGTAAAAATATTTATATCGTTTAGCATAGAAATTTTTAGTCTAATACACAGAGTAACTAAGTGTCTGTGGTCTCAGTATGGTTGTGCTGGAGCTGATGATGGAAGAATAGCTTGGGCAAAGCTGAAGCAGAGGAATACCTTGTGTAGTTGCCAAGCTTAATCACCTTTTATTTTGCAACAGCAAACCAACATCTTCTGATGCTAGTTGTGTCCACCCTGCCATGAATAAAACCATTATATAGAGTCATTTTCGGAGAGATTATGTACCAAAATATACCATGACATGTAGTCTTGTTCACTGACTGGTAGCAAGAGTTGCTAAGTTGCTAAATGCTGATTATACCGCTTCATCCTTCAGTAATTTGAATATCAGATGTGATAAGCTATGGTGCTTATTGACTGATTTCACTGTTAAGCTCAAACCCTGTGCCTCCTGAATATTTGATTTGGTTTGCTTTTTTAAACAAAAAAGTAAGATATTCTGAAGCTCACAAAGTTTGGAATTTACTGTAGACCAGTGGAAAAGAGTACTACAGAGTTTGTATATAAGCTTATATACAGCTAAGCAATCCATTGTGTATATATACGCAATACCATTTCTAAAACAGTATGGTGGTTCTAAAACTAATGATGGTCTAATAGTTTTGCACAGTGATGTACCTACAGAACTCTTCAGCACTGCTATCAGAAGGCATGGGGTACGATTTTGCCTGGAACCTAATGGACAGGCTGTACCGTCCTTTGCTTTGCAGTTATCTTTGTAAAGACTGTTTCAGCTCTATAAATTTTTTCTTTACTACAGCAAACTCAAGACTCTTCCTGGCAAGTAAAACAGAAACATACTGGCGCTCGCAGGACAGCTCATGTCCACTGCTGAAACATGTCTGATCTCTTTGAGCCTCTGCAACCTGATTATGATAAAAAAGACAATCTTACTATATAGTTTCACTCTTATAAACAATACTGTCATTTAAAAAGGCAGAGAATGGGGAGAGGAGATCACCAAACAGCCATCCTCGTGTCAGGTCACACCAACATTTTGTGTGACAAAGTGTGAGGTTTTGAGGAAATTATCTGTGCTTGTGTTTATGGGTATTCCCTCGTTGTCTGTCCAAGTGTTTTGTTCATACGTTCATTTAATTACGCTGAATATAAACAAGGCGAGCTTTTGCCACAACAGTAATAATTGTAAGACACGCTCCCGGCATTGACCGTAAAGTTGGAGGCTTGTCTTTCATGGGAGGGGAAGAGTTGCTGAGTTAATTGAATAAATATTTAGTAGAATAAATATCAATCTTATGAGTCATAGCTTTATGTTCTTAAATGCCAGGCAGTGTTAGTGTAATGTAAGATGTCACTGCAACCTGTCCTCAACCTGAAATGCTGTCAGGCCAGTTCCATTGTCAGTCATGTCCCAAGAAATCTCCATCTTACAGCATCAGTAACACATACAGCAACCAGTACATAGGTCTTTTCGCCTATTTTCCTTTAGGAACAGTGTTACTTAATGCATTTCAAGGTATTTACATCCATGCATGAGTTTTTGTTGTTCTATTGTATATACTATTAAATGTTATATTGTTAGCCAAAGTCAAAGCCAAATTTGTTTATATAGTGCTTTTTACAATGGTGCATTGACTCAAAACAGCTATTATCATTCATTCATTAATTCATTTTCTTTCGTTCAATCCACACGGAGTCATGGGCCAGCCGGTGCCCACCCAGCAACTCTAGGCGTAAGGATAGGAACAACCCTAGATTGGGTGCCAGTCCATCACAGGACACACACACAGTCATGCACACAGTCACACACTAATGGCCACTTTTAAAGACACCAAGAGTAAACCCGGAGTAAACCCATGCAGACATGGAGAGCACATGCAGACTCCAAGCAGAAAGGACTCATGTCACTCCACCCTAGGATTGAACCCAGGACCTTCTTGCTGTGAGGCAATAATATTTACAATATTATTATTATTATTATTATTATATTACATACTGATTTACAGTATATCATAAAAGACCAATCCCAAAATGGGTAATCCTAGGGTGACAGTGGCAAGGAAAAACTCCCTGAATAAAGAAGGAAGAAACCTTGGGAGGACCAAGACTATTGATTTCTGCATTTTATTTATAACATTGAAGCACTGTGAATATTAATTGTTGAGCTAGACATAATTAAATACCAGAGAGACATCATACATTTTTTGCTGGCTGTTTTTATTAAGATTCTTTGTTATTAGTTGTTTAAACATTTACTGGAATCCACAACTGTTTTGCTGCAACAGTGTAATTATTGCATATCAAAATGCTCTCTAATGAGTGCTAACAAATTTGAAAATTAAATGAAGTATGCCAGTCATGTTCAATCAATTAAGAGACAGGATGGAATGGCATGCTACAGATGGAGGCTAATTACAGTCAGCACAATTTGGTGTATTTCTCCTCTGACTTGAAGTGGTACTTGCAACAGTGCATTTACTATTGATTTAAATAGGTCAGTTTATCCGAAATGGTCAGACAAGATTATGATTAGTGATTTGTGACCATGATGGCCATGAGTTGGGTGCCAAGATGTTTTGAGTCCAGTGGAAATATCATTAGAATGATTATAATAAAGGGAATCAGATGTATGAATTTGCCTGCAGTCTAAATCTTTCAAGTTCAACCAACATTTGCAAGCTTTAAAACTGCTGGACTCTCAGGGTGGCACACATGTTCCTGTACTGTTTCAAACTCTGCAGTCTGTATTTGAGAAGCCTTTTTCTCACATTTCGAAATATTTGCTCACATTATGGTGTGTAATGAATTCTACCACTGTTTATTATGACTATGATAATAAATAACGTAATTAAAATGAGGCAGAGAGTAGGGAACCATCACCAGGCACTCATCCTCACATGGTAGTGCTGTCAGCCAGTTGCATCACTGCGATGTGATTTTATAATTGTGGATTAAATTATCTGTGTTTGTTTTTCAAACATTCATTTGATTACAGACAAGATTACTTTAGTCAAAAGTGCTCCTGGTGTTGACCAATAGGTGAGAAGCTGTTTGTTGCTTTGTTGTTTCTATATTTTATATATATTTTTGTTGTTGCTTTATTTATTATCTATAAATATCGCTGATTTCATATTTATGTTCTTTATTGGCAAGCTAAGACTGCGTTTTGTTAATGGCTTCGGACCTGTCCTCGCAATATTATATCTCGGATACGCTTTTGCGCTGAGAAAATACCAAATGCCCAATACCAGGGCTTGGAATACCATGTACAGATCCAACTTGTACACCATCAGCGCCACATATAGCAAACATTCCATCAGTCCTCAAACACCCCCCACCCCCTTTTTTCCCTTAGGGACAGTTATAGCTCAGCCTGGCCAAGTAAACAATGGGATCTTTAATTCCATCCAGTTTAATTAAACACATTTTACAAAAGAACATTTGCACAAATAAGATTCGAATATGAACAAATAAAAAACAGGAATGAGATTTGGAATTGATCCATCCTCTTTGGGCAACCTGGATTATGAGTATATAAAGAATAATAAGCAAGATTAAAAATAAATGAACCGAAATATGAAAAAAGCGCATAATGTTAAATAGAAGTTATATAACTTTAATGCACTGCTCACAAAAACTAGGGGGTGTTTTATTAAGGTATAGTTCATTTGAACTTTTGCGAGCAGTATAGTTAGCATTGACTCAAACCTTCGTCTCTGCACTGGTGGACTAGTGAAAGGCTGTTGCACCCATAATTTGTAAATAAAAGGAATTTCCTTTTTTGTGTAATTGATGCCATACATTATTTCTGTGTTTGCATTTAAATTTCAGTCTGGTCCCTTTTAGGATGGTCTAGCTCTCTTTATTATAGGTCTCCGTTAATACACATAAATACACTTTGAAGAAACCATATACTTTTGAATATTACCCAAGAAAGCAATACACAATACGATACTCTTCAGCAGATGCTGCATAGTAGCACTCTCAGTCCTCTAAAGGGCTAAAAAAAAACATTTTTTTAAACCATTTTCACCCATTCAATACAACACATGATATACTCAAAACTTAACTAGAAAATAAGCTTTCTGTTAATACTTTTGCCTAACTGTACTATGTTTAAGGTAGGCTATGCTATGATATGCAGTATATATTGTACGATATGTACATAATAATGTAATAATGAGAATGTGTCCTCATTGTGAATCCAGGAGATCCTGTACAAAATGGCTTTTTATTTCTATGGTATTCGTTCACTCGGGTAGAGTCTTTGAGTATATAGTACCATATTAGATCCATCTACTTTTGCTTTAGAAAAGATTTAACATGAAAATAGTGAATATTGAAACATTAACTGACTGTGAAGCATTAGCTGAAGTGCTGCATACTTTATTAAATAAACAGAGCATAACCCTAGTTAAATAAAACGTGTTTTATTTGACAACATAATTTTCCTGTATTACTGTTCGTGTAGATGAGCTTTACTGATTTTTATGATTCTTCCACCAGTAACATAATGATTTTTTAATTTGACGTTTATACTTATGAGCCTGGAAATTATCATAATATCCTCTGACTGCCAAGAGCATATGAAAAATATCTTCTGTAAATTACAGACTGGCATCTTCCTTTCTCTGCGAACAGACACCAGTTTGTGTTAACATGTAATCCATATCTACATTCTATAAAAAGCATTCGATTGTGTCCTGACTTGCACCATTCATTAATTTGGATAAGTCTTGGTATTTCTGCGACAGCCCAGTAGGGTAATGAAAGCCTATTACTGAAGCTTGTTCTCAAGTCTGCATCGTTCGTAATGTCACCAGAGAGAGTGGAGAACCTCATGGGTCACTGCTGGGACCTGAATCATTTGCATATCCTTTCAGAGATACACTGTTGCTGATCTCATAGCCAGGATCGGTGTGAGAGGCTTTCAGTGATCGCGAGTTCATTGCTGGTTCACTGTAACAAGAAGTCAGGCCATGCCATTGATAACTCCTGCAGAAGGACAAACAGATGGAGGGAAAGAAGTTAGGGCAGGTTACAGAGAAATGGAGAACAACTGGAGGTGTTGTGCTTTAAATTGGATATAAATTATTGATACGAGCAGTGGAGGCTATGTCTTCTTCACCACTGGTGTGTTGTGCCAGGACCTACACAGGTAAAGAGATTGTTTGGGCAAGAGTTATTGACTCGCTGAATGCCAGCTTGGTAAACCTGACCTGAGGCACCGATCATTTGCCAAGTAAGAAAAGCCGATACATACTCTTGCACACCTTTCCCGTCTTGCTATTTTCTTCAGTGCTGGCCAGACAAAGGTCAATCTAATAAACATGGAGTTCTCTCATGGAGAACTCTTTTGGCACGAGCCTTAGAGGTGCGTTTTAATTGTACCCCTGCAGGAAATTAATGCAGAGGGTAGAAAAAATTGTAGAAAAAAAAAGATATATCGTCAATGAAAACAGAGTTTGCAGACAGATCTCACTGCGGAGTTCAAAATCTGTAAACATTTAGAAACTGAAAACAGTTATTGTTCAAATAAATCAGTAGCAAAGATCATGCCACACGTACTGACAGGCAACACAATAAAAATGACAAATTACAGCACACATGGTCTAGCTGCTGTCATTTTCACAGTCGAAAGGTGCCTTAAGGACTTTGAAAAGGACTTTTGGGACTTGAGGTATAAATGACGCACCTCCAGGGCCCAGTGACCTGGACATGGGAATTCTTTAACCTACGGTGAGAGACAGAAACCGAGCCTTTTTGTGCATGTGCTGATAGCTGCGCCTTAGTCACTAGAGAGAACACTCAATCCTCCTCTGTCGGTGGTCACTGCTTTCATTGTTCATCACCTTGCATACATCTTAATAAGTGGAGGAGCCTGTAAGGAAACGTACAGAACATGATACGGCACAAGATCTCATATGTGCTACTTCCAGGACTTGATTCTGAACTCTGATAAACCTTTTATGCAAACAAGAATTGAAGTAATAGACCAAATGTACACATAGTTTTTGTTAAGTAGTTTTTAGGCATGTCTATGAAGGTGACTGGCTTCAGATCAGTTGAACATGAGTTTGCTTATGCTCGAGATTTTTTAAGCATTGTGAAAAACTTTTAGGCCAGATATTTAAGATGTTTTTTCCAGTTGATAGATTTTATGAGAATCATTGGACAGAGAGAAGCAGGATGGTCGCTTCGAAGAAGCTATCTGGCCTGTTCTGACCTAGCTGTTAGGAGGTGTTGGTAGCAGTGGTTCAGTGGGGCACATGTACAGTAAACAGGTTCTGGACAGCCCAGACTGACTACCAGTAGAGAGGATCATGTGATCTGCTGAAAAGCACAGGCAGCTCTCAATTTCGCTGTCCACATTTCAGACGCAGGTGATACCTTTGTCTTTTTATGTGTTTAAAAGAAGGAAAGTTGCAGTCATGCCCATAATACGTCCTGATAGCCAGCCGCCGTTGCCTTTTTTGCGATGGTGTTGTGAACAAGAAACCTGGACTGCTGTGGATTAAAAGCATATCAACATTAGCGACAAACCCAGCTTCGGTTTGAGATCTGAAAACAGTCAGGTTTGAGTATAGAGCCCTTGTGATTAGAGCTTCAATCCTGCCTTTGCTGTGAAGCGACACGGCAGGCAGTGCCCCAACTGGTGGTGTGATGCATGAGGATCTTCAGGCCCAGCTGCAACATCTGTGGGCAAACATGCCACAGGATACCATACATATACTGTTTGCCTCCAATACCCCACCCATATGTCCTGTATCCAGGCTAGAAGTGACCTATATTGGTAACTAGAGCCTCCATTGAATTGTACAGTTTTCCCCAATAAATGTATGTTTTCGCTCCAATATTGCAGTCACTGCAGTATCATCATTACATTCATACGTATGTTTCGTTTGATGACTGTACAAATTCTATTCAAGCACTGTATTCAAGCACTGACTAGCAGGGTCGTTTGCACTCCTGCTGAAATTAGACAAATGCACGGATGTGCCACATTTTAGATAGTAGGCTAGATATTTAAGATATGGTGTGCAGTCTGATCAAAATTGCCTGACGACACGTTCTGTAAGAGATCAAGAAACCCAGTGAAATGTTTGTTTATTATCTTTAGTATCATCAGGTAAAAGTTGCACACATGACTGGCATGAATAGGCTAAATGTGTTTAGATAGCGATTGCAAGAAGGAGACCATTTTTATAAGAAGCTCATACTGTATGACATAGCAATTTTTTATGCTGTAAGGATTCCATATTTTAGATGTTTATTTCAGATGAGTTGGTGTGAATCCTCTGCAGATTTCTGTGTTGTCATTGAAGTGCTCAGTTATGTGTTGAGATGCATTCACACAAGACTTTTTGAAATGTATTTGCAGTATAAAAAAAAATCAGCAACACATTTTTTTGCCTTTTTACCTGCCTCTTTTTTTTATACGGACTGACTGATCAGCTGACTCTGTAATGGATTTACTAATTTCATCTCGTGTATTGCTAGTAGTTTTACTTACTTGTTTCCACGATCACTGTCCATTTGATCAGTTGCATTTATCATATAGAAGCTGCATCTGCATCACTACGTACTTTTTTGTTCAGGATGCTGGTGGCAGGACATTTTTGGTGGTTGGTGGATTATTTTCAGTGCAGCATTGACACTGGGGTGTCTGATCCACTTGTACCAGCACACCACCACCACATTAGTGTTGGTTCAGTGTTGAACATGATCCACCACCCAAATCTCTGCTGGCCTGTAGGGGGTCCTGACTACTAGAAAACAGAGTAAAGGAAACAAACAAAGTATGCAGAGGAACGGGTGTAATTGTCAAACTGCAAAGTGCTTCTGTATGGTAAGTAGAACTGATAAAATGGACAAGCAATGTAGAAACCTATTATCTTATGAAATGATTGATGAGTGGCCCTACTATGGCCCTAAACATCTATACTCCTAAATATAAATATAATGAAAGTAAATGTAAATTCTAAATATAAAACATAAACCTAATAATAGGTTTACAACAACTACTAGAAGGCCAAAAAAGTTTCTGCTGACCATTATGAACCTCTCTCGACACTCAACTCATCTAAGCCCTTTATCCCCTTAAAGAAGGGAATAATCCAAAATCGAATAATGTCTCCTTATGTACTATTTAGTCATTTTGTTATGCTGATTATATATACTGCTCACTAAAATTAGTGAATATTGTAATGTAATGAAATGTAATGGAAACTAATGTATTCCATTTCAGAAAAATGTAAGCATTTTCACTAGTGGTCTCAGACTTTTAACCCTCTGTCATTTATTTTATTTTTCACTCACGGTAATACGTTGTCTTAGATGGCTACATGGTGTTACTCATGGATTGTGTATGTTTGCAGGCACTGAAAAGCACGAGCTAACATCATGGAGCAGCTTCCACTCTATCTTTAACTTCTTCAACCAACATCTCCAGCAGTACATGGAGGAAGATAAGAATGAAACAATGAGTGAGGTGGAAAAGCATGAGGATGGGGAGAAGATGGACCAGGAGAAGGTAGACCAGGAGAAAATAGACCAGGAGAAGGTAGACCAGGAGAAGGTAGACCTGGAGAAGATGGACCAGGAGAAGGTAGACCAGGAGAAGGCAGACCAGGAGAAGTCTGCCAGAAGTAGTCCCAGCCAAGCCATGAATGAAGAATTATAGAACATACTGGAAAATCCAGGACCACCACACCCAGGTTTTCATGTTTTGCTTTTAAAGAGAAGTCCTCCTCCAGGCTGTATTATCTGATCTCATGGAGTGCGGGTCAGCGTGTATACATCAAAATAACGTTTTGCATTTCTTCTAGATGAATGCAACTGTCAAAGCAATATGGTTTGTACTTCCTTGGGCCTCTCATATGGGCTGCTGTGTGGATTTGGGGTCTAGATTAAGGCTGACAGGCTGATCTACACACACAACCTTGTCATTCACCTCGAACTGACTTGACATTGCTCTGAACTGAGCTGATGCTTAAGAAGCACAAAGACACCCACACACACTCTCGTATAATTTTACCCACAGGTCCTATAGGCCACTTTCAGCCCTGACTCTCAACTCTGACTTTTCCATTCAGATCTGCTTAACTTTTACCTGGTATTAATTCGAAGTGCTGGCTTGCATAATAGATTTCCACACAGCTAGAAAACTACACAAGTAATGGTATTTGCTTTTTGAACTAAAAGAAATGGCTTTTGAAAGTATACATGATTGTATAGTAATCCAGAATCTTTCCCTGTTTACATTAGTGGGTCTTAGCAATGTCCACTTTTAACAGAGTCAATGCAGTGGTTTCGACATCTAGAACAGTTAAGGTCCTAAGGCATAAATGGGCTCTTTTAGATGTTTGCACATTGTGACTTGGCTTTCATCAGAGTCCTTTCCTTTTAAGTCTTACCATCTTGCTGACATTGTCTGCTCTCACTAAATAACGTCTGTCATTTTTTTTTCAGCATAAGAAGCATTGTTTTTGGAACAACATGGTATTACTCATGGCCATTTTTCTATATGCCACATTTTAAATCGTTTAAAGTTAAAACAAAAAAAAAAAGATTAAAGAAGACTACTTAAAAATGTGCATGTTTTATCAAACATCATTTAACCAAAAAGTGAAGATGAATGAACATAGTATATCATAAAAAGTCATATGCTTTTATGGGTTTTCTCTGAACTCTTTTTATTGTATACTGACAGTTTTAATAGGCTTCTATCTTATTGTATGTTACAGGAGTCGGACGCGAAAAGCTTGGATTGTAACTGTTGCCTTAGAAACAAACAGGAAACATGAGTCTAATCCTCTAGTCTTTTGAGCATATAGTTCTAAGCCATATGTAAATTGACCATAGCTGAGACGTGCGGCCTTAAACGAAGATTTGATTTGTAAATTGTGAATGAATCTCTATTTTAAGCGGGTGATTTCTACATTTATATTGTGACATCCTGTTTGAATGCTCTCGTTTCTGACGTTTGATTCGTACAGTACATTTTGAAATTAGAGTTTTTCACTTTTCTTTTTTTAAATCAGTAAAATGATGGCAGGTTGTTTTAAACAGTTAGTATTCTGTTTTGGGTTACATTTTGTTTTGATTTGCTTTTTTGTCTTTAAATGAATGTGTTTCCTAGATGGTAGTCATTATTTCCGCTTGCTTTCTGTCCGAAATAAATGCTTTGAAAGAGACGGCGACATTCTGTTTATTTTCTTAATTTTAAGTTCAGTTCACTTGAATGTGGTGCATCATTTGTTGACATTTAGAACTGAGGTTATTTCTTATGTTTTATTCCCTCCGGAATATTCCTCCGGTTTTTGGAGGTCAGAGATTCTGGAGGACACAGGGTGCAGGTGTAAGTATGTCCTGGAGAGGGAGCCCATCCATTGCCAGCAGGGGTCGCTGTTGTGACCCCCGCTTCTCCTTTACTAAGCACATCATTCCACTAAAGCTCCCACTGAGTACACAAGAACTTACAGTCACACTGGACTGAATGAGTCTGATAGTCATGTATATTCTCTATTTTATTATAAATTGCAAGTCAAAAGAACTGTACACCCTTTTTCAGACACAAAATGGAAAATTGCGTACCTGAATTTCCAGCAAGTAATGGGTGAGAGGGACAATGTTTAAGAATATGTTCGGAACATGGTCGGCATCTTGAAGGCCGCTTTATTGGATCAATTGGATCAAAAGGTTTTTTTTCAATGGGAGTTTTCATGTAGCATATCAGAGAAGACTAGAAATATCTCATAAATTGATTGCCGCTAACAGATTTGCAATATATCTTGTGTTTAGAAGAAGTTATAAGTTATCAACACAGGAAGTTCAAAACATTTGTTTGTCACAGGAAACTGAAGATGGAATTGATTATTCTGAAGTCCGAGGTAAGCAGCTCTCATATCATAGTCGCACACTTCAACAACCGACACCCAGAAAGTCCACCAATTTCACACAGCACTGTACCTCATAGGCAAATTCTGCGAAACCGAGACTATGGATAACAAGCCACGTTCTGGCCTTTGCGAAATGTCCACAACGCAGCACGTGACATGACTTTTAATTCACCTTGTGTCCTGTGTCTTTTAACTCACTCTGTATTTATTATTTCTTATTATACAGTTGTATTATATTTGATAGTTTTGTATTGTCTATTTTATTATGCTCTTTAAAATGCATTATCTCTGACATTCTATAGTTTGTTTATTACAGTATTTTATTTAAATAAGTTGTTTTTTTATTTTTATATTGAGCTTCTGGGTATTTGTATTACTTCTCTTTAATTACTTTATAAACGCATTAATAAGGTAATTTAATCTTACATAAATCATCCATGTGGCAAAAGGAGGTTGGGTCAGTTTGTAGTCTTGGTCCTCCCATGGTTTCTTCCTAATAACATTTAGTGAAGGTTTTCCTTTCCACTGTCATCCTAAGCTTGCTCATTTGGGGCTGTGGTTTTGGATATTTGTAAAATTGCTTTGAGACAATGTTCCACTGTAAAAAAAAAAAAGTGCCTTATAATTCAACTGGACTGGACTGTTAAAGCACCAGGGATTGATCCCTGATCTTGTGACACCTGATCTTGCCAGTAGGCATCGTCGGGGCCATTGTTGAACCATGTTTATCTACACCACTTGACCTCACGCATACTGTATCTTTGGAAATTTGGAAGAAAACAGAGTACAGAGGTAACAGTGATAACCACCCGCTTTCGGGGACTGTGGTAGTCTGGCAGCCAAGGTACTGGATTACAGACCAGTAGATCCAGGAATCAAATCGTTCTCCTGCCAAGCTGCTACTGCTGGGTCCCCAGAGCAACGCCCTTAACCCACAATTGCTTGGATTGAAAGACTGCATAAGTTATAAGTCACTCTGGATAAGGGTGTCTTTTTAATGATTAAATGTACTTTTGTGTTTCACCATAAATGTATTGACAATGGTGACTTTTTAAAAAATCTTGTAATACTTCATAACTTATGTGTTTTTACCTGTTGGCTTTTTTAAATAGCCTTTATATTTATACAGATATTTCCTCCATTTGCTTCTAAGAAAAAAAAATGTCTAGCCATAGAATATAACTTCACGGTCATGGTAGCTTTACTGTGCGGTTTGGGAGCTTTCCTTACCTTAAATATTAAAAATGTGACATCCTGGTTTTGGCGCTAACTAATGTTTTTCTTGGACACGACACTTTGTGTTTACACTTTTTTTAAAGTACTGTTTTGACATGCTCTTTGGAATTGGGTTTGGGTTTGGGACGCAGCCCGCGTTCTAACCCATAGCTTATATACGGGAATGCGCAAAACCATCCTCTTATCGTGAAGGCTTCTCTTTCAGACCCAGTAGTGGCCGGGTTAGAGTTCAGCTCTTCGGGGGGAAGGGGATAAAGATCTGCAGAGCTCGATAAAGCCTCGGAGCTCCGATGGCTCTCCGAGTTCCCAAAGAACCCGAGTCTGACCGGCTGGACGAGCCGATCATCTCGCGTTTACAGCAAGCGCGCAACCCGATCGTGAAAGTGGAGCCGCGTCCCCACAATGAGGCCAATGTTAAGCAAAAGAAGTGTCAGTCAAAAGGCTGCCACGTATCAGATGAAGTCTGAAATCAACAAGTTTCCTTCGAGGCCATACAGGTCTCCTCTGCACCTAAACATCATTATATAGGCGAGGACGTAAAGTTACAAACTTGTGCTTGAAGTACAGTATGACTAACAATGCAATACAACCAAAATATGTCATTCTCTAGTAACTTATAGTGAGGGGCAACATTTCATGAACACTACTGGAATTATAAAAAAACGAATTTTTTAACCTTTTATGGTTAGACATTTATAGAAATAGTTTAGTTGTTATCTGGTAATTATATAAACCAATAGGCTAGTGTCTGTTTATTTGAGCATATTTATTATTTATAATGCTGTCTTTATTGCTAAATGATTATTATCCTAATTACATAAAAAGGGTTACTGAAAAGTAATAAGTGATAGGTTTTAATATACTGAAATACTCGTGCTGCTCTCTATATCTGTTAATTATTTGATTGTACTGATGAATGGTTATTTATTGAGTACGTAATATTAAACTTACTTATCAGTAGTAGTGCCTGAAGTGGAAATGTACTTTATACAGCTAAAACATTAATACATAAAACGCATTAATATACTTTTTAGTGTTTTAATGTATATACACGAAAAAAACATCTATCAATACTATCAACTGACGCTCACCAGTAACAGTATTTGAGGTATATGTGTATTGGTTCTTCAGTCTATGTTTGATAGAAGGTCAGTCATCAACTTTAATACTAATTACTACCACAGAAATGTAGTTAGTATTAATTCCCATTTCTTTTGCGTAACGGTAACATCAAAGTGATCTTGGTTCTCAATAAAAACTTAACGGCTTTTAATTCACGGTACAACATGGAGCAGTATTAGTATTGTAGCTTAACTAGAATGGAGATAAAAGTCTTGGATTACATAAATCTACTTGTGCTAAGTTTTTTTCCCCTCTGGACATACACGAACGTAAACGTTGTAGTTTTTATGAGTACGTATTGAAAGTAATCTAATGAGGCATTCACACAGGAGCATTCGCAAGACTTCCCAAGAGACAATCATATCAACATATCTGAAGTGGATGAAATACTGGAGTGAACTTTACTCTTGTCAGAAACAGAAACTTTTTTATTGTTTTTTTTCCCCTAAAGTCCAGCGCACTTGGTGAAGTTGGACTAGCTTTCATCGGCCTCCTGAACACTTTAGCACATCTCACAGATCTCTATTTGCATAATTATATGCTAGCTTCTGAAGGGATTCTAACCCTTACATTTCACGGGTCAGCAAACTGCAACAATCAATGTTTTATTGTGTCCGAAATAAAAGAAAATCTAAAACTCACTCTCCGTCCCTCTTTTACTCACTCTAATTCTCTCATGTATAGAAGTACTTGCAAATACAACTAATTAAGGACCTCCAAAGGGCTCTGCTTCTCAGAACATCTATCTATCTATCTATCTATCTATCTATCTATCTATCTATCTATCTATCTGTATGTCTGTCTGTCTGTCTGTCTGTCCGTCTATCTATATATCTATCTGTATAATAACAATCTAACAATCTATCTATGTTTCCGTCCGTCCGTCCATCCGCCTGCCTGCCTGTCTGTCCGTCTGTCTGCCTGTCTATCTTTCTATCTGTGAATGGTGGTGTATTTTGTGTTTGAGTGGGAGCGGGGGTTCCATCTGCATTGAACCAGCTTGCAAAAGCGAGGGTTATCTAGCCAGGTTTGCAGTAATAGTTTACAAAAAACAAGTCTGTTCGAACAGATAAATAATGTCAATGCATTCACTTTAGGATCTCGGGTCCTCGACGGGAAAGTCCTTGGCGTTGGTCCGGCCCAATGGGAGGACAGATGGAGTTACTGCTCGGTTGGTGGGGAATTACTGCGGATGGTGGGGCTGGAGCTTGATATCAGAGTCGAGTGTTGTCAATAATGTGTGAGTGGGCGCCCTGTTATTGTGAAAGAACAGGAGCCTGTCACAACATATGTTAGTGGAAGTGGATATTGGGATAAATAAAGGATATCAGAAAAGAAGAAAATGATGCTTATCAGTCTGGAAAAGGTTACAATATCATTTCTAAATGGTTTATACTCCAACAACACACAATCACACAGACTGTGTACGAATGAAGGACGATTTTATAGCCTCCCCACGAGTGTTTAACCAACAAGGATATCTCTACGAGCAAGAAGGGTAACGGTCTGAGAGGACACAAAGGAACCCAGGATAACCTCTAAGCAACTAAAGGCATTTCTCTCCTTGTCAAAATGACAATGTTAATGATGGCACAGCAGCGATGGGGGATTATTATTATTATTATTATTATTATTATTATTATTATTCAGTCATTGTCACTTTATACCATTAAGCTTTGCGTTGAGCCGGGCCTCAAAACAGACGGGAAAGCAATAATAGGCAGGACACATGCACACACTGGGGGTTGCACAACTTGCTATTATTAAAGTGTTTTCATAGCCAAAGCAAAAACAAACTCTTGAGGTTCTTATTTTTAAGCAGCACAGTTAAATGACTGACAACAACAAAGAGTGCATCAAATCGTATTTCAGTTACACTGTCTCTAAATTAAAATTCCAGCTTCAGTGCTTCCTTGGGCTACACGTCTACTTAGACGACAATAAATAAATGTGCAAAATAGATTTAGAGATACTTTATTGATCCCCGGTGGGAAAATTCATTTTTTCCAACAGCACACAATAAACCTAAAAAAGAAATAAGTAAACGCAAAACACGAAGAATATACACAACAGAGTCCATACCCTAGTAAAGTGCTAGTGGTGCTTATTAAGTACACAAATCAGGTGTTAAACAGTGTGATCCTACAGAATGATCTCCAGAACCCCTCAGTCCCGCAGCACAGAGAGAGGCGTCTATCACTGTGCCTGCTCCTCTGAGCTTCCAGGGTCCCATGCAGACGGTGTCTGTTGTCATTGAGGTAAACACCTCATCCTCTTCTCCACTAACTCACCCACAGAGTCCACTCTCCCACCCATCACCGACACACACGTCCTTATAAGCTTATCCAGACTGTTCTGGTCCCTTACAGAAAAGCGGCTTCCCCAGCAGACAGCACCAAAGGAGACTTGACACGACGGAATGATAAAACGTGTGCAGAAACTCATTACAGACATCAAATGATTTAAGCTAAGGCTTCTAAGGAAGTCAAGCCTGCTCTGTCCTTTTTCATATACTGCACTCGTGTGCACTGACCAGTCCAGTCCAGTTTGTTGTCCAGGTGGACTCCGAGACACATGTATGACTGAACATTCTGGATGTTCTGTCCATCAATGATAACAGGCTGATGGGAATGTTTCAGTCTATGGAAGTCCACCATCATCTCCTTGGTCTTTAGTGCATTAAGGACAAGACATTTTCTCCTACTCCAGGCTGCGAAGGCAGCAAAATAAATCAACAGTGCAGCGTTTATCGATCCGTATCCCGTCCGAACAAGATCCAGTGTTACATTGGTACCACATATCTCCGACACAAGCCAATAAAATACAATGGAAATGGACAATATTAATAAACAAATGTAATTAAACAGGACTCTAAATACCCAAATGGATCGTTTTCTAATCTAATCATGAGGCGTCAGGAGAGCTTGATGAGGTATAAAATGGAGAAAAAAAGAAAACTAATAGTTGATACAACGTCTTTTTTAAAATTAATTGTTTTTGTTAGTGTTGTTATTATTATTATTATAAGTATTGTTGTTGTTCTTTTTGTCATTATTGCTATTATTATTATTAATATTATTATTATTATTATTATTATTATTATTATTATTATTATTATTATTATTGTTGTTGATAATGTTATTATTATTATTATTATTGTTATAATTATTATTATTATTATTATTATTGTTGTTGATAATGTTATTATTATTATTATTGTTGTTGTTGTTGTTAATATTATTATTTTTATTAGTGTTATGACTATTGTTGTTGATATTATTATTATTATTATTTTTGTTGTTGTTGTTATTATTATTATTTTTATTAGTGTTATCATTATTGTTGTTGTTGTTATTATTATTTTTATTAGTGTTATCATTATTGTTGTTGTTGTTAGTGTTATTATTATTATTATTATTGTTGTTGTTATTATTATTATTATTTTTATTAGTGTTATCATTATTGTTGTTGTTGTTAGTGTTATTATTATAATTGTTTGTTGTTGTTGTTATTGTTAGTGTTGTTGTTGTTGTTTTTATTATTAATTTTATTAGTTTTATCATTATTGTTCTTGTTGTTAGTGTTATTAATATAATTGTTGTTATTATTATTATTGTTGTTGTAAACAACAAGTATATGTGATGATGCTCAGAGAGAGGCAATAAGGAGTATTTATGTGAAATCTAAAATAATTCATCACTCCTATTTCCGTCGCCCTCTACATCTCCATGACAACACTGGGCTTATGGATGGAAGTGAGGTGCAGGAAGCCCAGTATTGGGATTCATTACGGATGTGATGAGACCGGTTAATAAGAGGAGCACTGACATATACAAGCTCCTTTGTGTTTCCATAACCTGGGTGTGGATGCACACAATAAGGTCTCCTCTAATGGTTTTCAGGCACAGATATCATACCTGAGCTTCATAATTAAACACTAAAGCCTCTGCTCAGGGTTTCCTGAACCCCACCTTACCCCTGCCAAATTTACATACAAGGCAAACAACTGAATCAAATGAATTTGCATGTAATGAGGTGGCCCTTGATAAACATTGTCAAAAAAAAAAGAGTTTGCCAAATCTAATGCTGACCCCTTATGAAAATCAAAAGAAAAAAAGATAAGTTTATTTGAGAAAACTGCACAGATGAAAGGAGGCTCTGGTTACCCTTTTAAGGCGCTTTTAACCTGGATACGAGATGAGATACGGTTCTGCATTGGAGAACATATGGTATCCTGTGGCACGTTTGCTTCCTGTCTCTGGTGGAGACATTTTTTGAGAAACTTTTGCTGTGTGTGGGTGAGCATAATCCTGCCAGTCGGAAGCCCTGCCGCCCTGCCATGAAAGGCAACATGTAGCTTAACTGCTAGTGTCCCTCGTATTACTACTAGAGATGACCAACTGTTGTATGCGATGGCTCCCCAGATAAGCACACCTGCAGTGGGGCACTGTGTCACTCCACAACAAAAGCATGACTGAAGCCTTCACCACAGCTCCTCCATACTCGAACCCGGATTTGTCCCTAAAGACGATAAGGTTCCAGTACATAGCAGTCCAGGATTCATTCACAATAGCACTGCAGCTGAGGACAGCAATCCGACATTTCTGTTGGGTCAAAGTTTGTCAAACTGGGAAAAATGTCCTTGATTGCGTCGTAGAGATCTCTCAAGTGGCCAAGGGGCACACTACCAAAATCCCTCTGAGATCCTTTTTATAGGGCAGCAGAGGAAGCACTGTGGTCTAATCAGACCACACATTTGCATATCTGCCTGAGACAGAACTGCATCTGCAATCAGAAATTTCTCTTTGGGTGCATTTTTTAAATTTCATTACTTTTTGTCAGTGAGTAAACAGCAAAACACTTGACTGCCATTGAGCATAACTAAAGTAATGTCCAAATTATCTAATTTTGAATGGGAGATGAGAGCTAGAACTATCAAAAATGTAAAAAAAAGTAGGGGACAGTTTTCAGACATAGTTCTGAATGAGACTGCATGTACTTTCAATGATCGGTTTTGCAGGACACACAACTCTTTACAAAGTGTGGAGGAACAACTGTAAACTGTCCAGAGCAGCCAGAATTTGAATCGTTACACAGAAAGCCTGTAAGCATACTTACGAAGAAGCAAATTGAATGGCCTTTATGTAGCAGGAACCGCACTGCCTGCTTTAATCTACTCTCCAGAAAACGGAGAGTAGCTGATCCATGGAAACAAAAGTTTCCCAACTGTAGACAGGGCCGCTTATCATTAGGATTGATGGCACCGATGGATTATTAATGATTCGTAAAATGAGATCAAGGACTATTTGAAATGCACTTTCCATTTTGGTGGTTTGCTGACAGTCCCTTAAAGCTGTGCTTCCACCGAAAAAGGCTAACAAGACCGAGAGAAAAAGGCAGTTCCGGACAGATAGCGAGGGTCAATTAGCGTCAGGCTAATGCTAACTGTCCTGTGCTATCTCCTCTTCATTATTTGCAATGTTAGTTTTTAGGGTGATGCCGCTTTGTGTCGCTACGAGACAAACTAAAGGTCTTAATCTTATCTGATAATTCCTACACTATTGTGCAGACGTGCTATATAAATAATGAGTCCTGATTTAAGGTGCCGGAAATACAGATACAGTACTGTGCAAAAGTATTAGGTCATCATTAGATTTGTTGTTTTATCAGTGACCATATATTATATATTAGGGGTGGAAATCTCTAGGCACCTCATGATTCGATTCGATTACAAGGGCAACAATTATCGTTGCATCTCGATTCGTTTTTCGAGTTGTTTTTCCTTGTGACTACTTGAAACAAATCCAGGATGAATTTAATTCCAATATTTTTTATTAACAAAACAAATGGAAGCAATTTAGCATATGCCAAAAACCACATGAATAAATAATCCCAAAAATATATATGCCCTTTTATATAAATAAATGAGGTCAACATTTCTGAGCACAGAATCAAAATCCTGAGGATCAAACAAATAAATTAAATGACGTAGAACACAATTCAGCTTTGCAGAGTAAAAAAGAACTAATTAGCATCTGCAGAAAGAAGAGTCAAAACGCTGAATGACTTCTTGTAAATAACAGCATTGAACATAGAACATAGAAAGAAATTAAATAATACCAACAAGGGACAGGGTAAATGAGCTTATCACACACATATGGACTGCTCAGGCGATCAAACCCAGCCTATCACACTCTCCTCACCACCGTCTTTCTGATCACACACACCTGTTCCTTATTAGTTCTCCCTTAGTGACTCTCACCTCGTTTCCAAGCGCTTTATACTGTTGTGGATTATCACCGAGTCACCTGCCCTATTGGATTACATCTGCCGACCACCCTTTTTGAGTTTGACCCTGGACTGTTTGTTGACGCTGATCCTGCCTGTCGATTACGCCAATAAACATCGGGTTTTATCTCTGTACGCTGCGTTTGGTTCCGCCATTTACCCACTCGGGTTACAGAGCTCAGTTAGTGATGCCAATGTTCTTGTGTAAGAATGGAATCTGGTCTATAGGTTCAGATGCAAGTGCTCGATTATTGATTATTGACATTTGTTAATTGATTCAGAATCGTTAACGTCCGAATCGCAATGCATCTAAAAATCTAATTTTATCCCCACCTTTAATGTATATATATTTATATGCACTGTATGTCAGGAACATCTGAAATTTTTCCAGTAAATAAAGTATTTATGTTTATACATGTTTATTATTTCCTTTTCTATATGTATTGGAGCAACACATTAAAAAAAAAAAAGAAAAAGAAAAAAGCCAATGTGATATAATTTCACCCAAAACGCCGGACAAAATTGTTGGTGCCCTCAACTTAATGTTCCATGGGAACATTTGTTGCTGGCCACTTCAGAACTTTCCAGTGCTTTGTTTTCATCCGGTTCTGGGTGCTTTTTGAAGTATGTTTGGGGTCCTTGTCTCAGCTTTCTGACACTGGGCGCTACGTTGCCGCCCAAAATCATTTGGTAAGCTTCAGATTTCATGATGCCTTGCACTCGAGAAGAGGCAGCAAAACAACCCCAAAACATCTTTGAACCTCCACCATATTTGACTGTAGGTACTGTTTTTTTTTTCTTTGTGGGCCTTACCCCATTTTCGGGAAAACAGTCGAATGATGTGCTTTACCAAAAGGCTCTATCTTGGTCTTCTTTTTTTCTTTTTTTTAATATTGCATACTTCCCATATTTTTTATCTGATATTGTATATATGTTTCTTCCTGATACATAATCAACTTAAAAAAGAAAGACATGGCCAAAGATGAGTGCAGGAAGCTGGTGTTTATGGAAGTTTGTGTTTTTGTGAGCATGAACAGACTAGAATGCTCTTAGATAAACTTAGTACAACGCTTCCTTACAGTCACTGTGAGCTTTATCAACACCAGTCTCCAGTCATAATTTCTTTAACGTCCATGTTTTTTTATAATCCTATAGGCTCTTTTGCTCTGCTACTAGCATTATGAGCTGTTCTGCCCGGCAACCGAGCTCCGATTGGTCACAGTAGAACAGATTCTGTTGAATCTGTTTAAGCAGCGTTTTAGTCCGTCAGTTTCAAATTATGTGTGAAAGATTGCATTAATTTCCATGCTTTCGTAACAATCAGACTTGAATGTGTAAAAAGCGCTTTGTTTTTGTAGATGACTGTCCTGTACTTATTTGTACCAAGCTGTAAATGGTGATTGTAAGTGTATGTACCTGTCCTATTGTAAATAGTACTCCTTTGAATCTCTTAAATGTTACGGCTCGAACCTACTCAGGTTATTAACAGGATGTTGCTTTATTATCTATAATTATAATGAATTTCAAGACATTAGGAAAAGGTTTGCATGTGTATAGGGTTTGAATGTTGTGTAGATTTCATTGTTTTTATTTATTTATTTTATTTAGTCATTTAGCAGATGCCCTTATCCAGGGCGACTTACAATTCATGCAGTCTTACAATCCAAGCCATAGTCGGTTACTTGTTGGGTCCCTTACTCAGGGACCCAACTGTGGCAGAGGTGGGATTTGAACCCTGGTCCTCCTGGCCAACGGTCCAGTATTTTAACCTCTAGGTCACCACAGTCCCACGTGTTTTGTTCGCAAGCAGTTCTCTTGTGTAAAAACACCAGCATAAATAGATTATGTCACCATGATAATGTATAATCAAAGCCCATCTTAAAGCGGTAGTTTAATGGCGCATGTCTGCAAACTTCAATTTCAACTCGGAAACTCTGGTTCTCTGGCTCGGAGGGAACAGCAGCTCCTGAGGACTGGGTTCGAAGGTCTGGTGCAACATGAGATTCTGGGGGTTTTACTTACTTTTTTTTTGCAGAATGCTGCCATGGACACACGTACATGTACACACACGTACTCCCTGTATTCAGTATGTTTTAAGTTCAATTCAATTCAATTCAATTTTATTTCTATAGCGCTTTTTACAATGGTACATTGTCTCAAAGCAGGTTTACAATATTATATTATTATATCTTAAAAGGTCAATCCCAAGTTGAGCAAGCCTAGGGCGACAGTGGCAAGGGAAAAACTCCCTGAAAGTATAAGGAAGAAACCATGAGAGAACCAAGACTCAACAGGGGACCCATCCATGGGTGGCTTAAATGTTAATTAAATAAATACTTTTTTAAAGTATATTAATTATAGGTAAATAACAAGTTTAAATCAAATAACAAACAAATAATACAATTTAAATTAGTAGTTAAAAAATAAACTAAATTATATCTAAATAGATTGTAAAATGAGTCCCCAGTGGGAGGCCCTTGGAAGGAAATCTCCTAATGTCCAAACGATGGAGGGAGTTACTGCATTCTGGTGGGACTGGTTTCTGTTGATGGAGACCAGTAGAGTGATGCTGGGCTGGAAGAACATCTAGGTGTGTGGAGCTGGAACTGGTATCGGAATATCGAATCTGGGCGAAAACAGAAAGTGCAGTTACTTATGGGTTAGGAGCACAGAGTCTGTTATCAATCACTGGTGCCATGTGCAGCGTGACAACTCCGGCAGCACTACTAATAGCAGCATAGCTAAAGGGACTTTCTTTTAGATACTTTTCTTTATCTGTTGCCGTAATATGAATATTTCTCCTTGTGGGATAATAAAAGGCTATCTTATCTTATCTTATCTTATCTTATCTTAAAACCTAGAGTTTCAAGATCCTGTCTAATATCCGATGTTCTAAAACCTTACGTGATGATTTATTGATATTCAGCATATTGCATTCATACGGTAGTGTGCATATCCTGTACATTGCTATAATTGATTAGCATTATCATCCAACCTAACCTAGAATTGAATGCAAACACGAAACACGACCCACCCTTGATGTTTAATCTCTTTCGTTAGAGTACATGATCACGCCAGCTCGAACAAAAACCAGTTGACTGAAACCGTACGACTCTTTATCTGCAGGTAAAAGGACAGAGGTGGAATCTTCATAAAGCAGTCGAGACCTGGCGTCGGGGAGAGAGAGAGAGAGAGAGAGAGAGAGGGGGGGCAGGCAGTTTGTTGGAATTCTGCGCTGCTCAGAGCCACTGAAGCATCTAGATGAAGAACAGTAGCAGCAATCATCTGCGCTGAAGGCGGCCCTGGGCTTGAACTTGAGCCTCACCAACACGGCTGCCTAACAGGTTTTAGGACTCTGATCACGCTCGGTGTAAATAGCTTGACTTCTTTATAAACGTAGGATTCTGTGCTTTTAATGAGTTCCTTTGATCACAAGCGAGCGAGGAGTTTCAGTCTCCCTTTGCTTTCCTTCAGCCGCCGAGCCATTTTAAAGTTTGTTTTTTTTTCTCTCCCCCCCCCCGCAGCATTGCGAATTGCTTTTTTTCTTTATGTCTCTGGCGAAAGTGTGATGTAAATATCAAACTAAGCCTTAACAGGGCACGTTTTAATCGGAGGTGTGAGGTGGCGTGGGGCCAGACTGTGTCCGCCTTACTGTTCTTTTTCACCCTGTTCAGTGTGGTACAGGCGATCCTCAATCACTGTCAGCGTTTCCTTTGCCCTGCTTGAGCACCCTTGCTAAAATCGATTTCTTCTCATGCTACCCAGAGTACAGAACACAGGCTTAACTAGAAGAAGAAAAAAAAACACTAGGCTCTTTTCAGCAGTCTTCAGCAGCGTGAGCTGGTGATTGACAGCCACAGCTTCCTTATTTAGGTTTGCGAGGTGGAATGACAAGGTTTATGGTTCGCATTATTTACCCTGAGTATAGCGAGTGAGTGATCGTTGCGCTCCCTTTGATCCACTGGAATCAAACGATGTGTAAATGGCCTCAGATTAACTTTATACACGGATCAGCCTTAACATTTAACTTACCGGATTCATATTAGATCCCCCTCGTGCCACCAAGGCTCTGACCCATCAAGGAATTATTATTATTTTTTTTTTCTCTTGCAGTGTAAATATAAGGATCTTTTGCTTGCAAACTCCACAGGAAATGATTTGAAACGTCGTGAGCCACATAAGACCGTCGCACACGGCTTGTAGAAACAGGCACAGGTGCTTGATGAGGGTACGTGATTAAGATCAGAGAACTTTAAATGGATCTCGTCTGTAGATTAGATACAGACTGCACCTTGTTAATAATGTTGTATAACATTGACCCTAATTTGCAGGGTCCTGGGGTAATGAGAGTTGGGAATTTTGAGAGTTTAGACACTTTGCACATAGTTTTATTTGAAACAATAATATTAATTAAGACGCAGTAGGAAAACATTTAGTACCGTACTGTTCTGTCTAATACGTTCGTTTGTACCTTTGTATCTTTTATAAAAGTGTTAAAAACTATTCTACTTTTTGACAACAGGTGTCACAGGGGTTGTATTCGTACTAGTTTTCTGTCATTCGGATGTGAATTGGATGCATATAAGAAAGACTTCCTGTTATAATACTCCAGCTCTGGGCCGATAAAGCGAACGTACAAGTGATCAGGTGAAAGTTAAATGGCTCCTTTCTGGACAAGGCTAAATAGCTCAACTGTACCAACTCTAAATCGCAGCAATATGACCCCAAAGTGAAGTGTTTGAGCCGATTGTTAGATTAGAATTAATTAACATGTTAATTATATTTTAAATGCCTTTTGAAGTGCCGGTTTCCCCCCCCAAATTGCGTTATTGTCATATTGCCATATTGCCAAAACACGTGGCAGATACTGACCGGATTTTGTATGTCCTGGTCGGTTCTACCAGTTGACCCAGCGGTGAACTGCTCATATTAATTTGCGTAGTAATGACTTTGTTAGAAGAAATTAATGAGTAAGTTAAGACCTCTTTGTGTAGACCACATATAGACCAGCACTCTCTGTAGGTCACGAGTCGGTGATGGGAAAGATTTAAAGCGAAAAATATCATTTATTGCTAGATTTTGCTTAATATACCGACCGTTATGTCAATCCACAAATCTAGCCATTAAGGCCGGTCGGCTAACACAGAGGCAACGATGCGGGAGTGAAGGCGTTACATGCCTCAAAAATGCACTAAGGCAAAGTCCCTTCCTTATTTTCTCTTCCAGTGAGCACAGAGAGCAGCCTCTGGTCTGATCATCATGTCCATGCCAACGCCATCTGCTAACTCTCACAATGCTAATCTGCAAAATTATAAAACTATGCAGTAGCCCTTTAATACTGGTCTATTTGTACACTTGGAATATTCCTCCTTTATATTCAACTGGTACACCTATTGGTATTGGTAGTAAAGCTGGTTAATAAATGTAACCAGGTCCTGGGACACAATCACAGCCATTGGGTTGATGCAGTCTGGTCCCAGGTACATGGCGAGACACTTCAGCTGCTAATCTGTCCCTTTTTTGACAAAGCAAACCATGTCAGAGTGGATAAATGGTTCTTTCTGGTCTATTTTCTACAGTTGGTTCCTATTAGGGGTGTAACGATACGATTTGATACGGTGTTCACGGTCTGGTTTTCTCACCATCCATTTTTATATTTAATAAAAGACATTCCTGTTTGGTTTCCGAAGAGTAAACGATGCAAAACGATGTGCATTTTCTCGTATACGTTTTTAAGCTCCAGTCTTGTTTGTGAAGAATCACAAATCAAAATAATGGGTACGTTACTTGTATTGAAAGAATTAAACGAGTATAACCTTTTGTCCCTCGCCATTAGAAGAAATTGTGGTTTTTAAATAAGGCTGCTCCAACGAAACGTGTTGTTGTGTAATCCAATTTAAATAACTAGGTGCGACTTAAATAAAACCTAATAAACATTCTCATGATGCGACGCGTAATTGCGCCCTCTGGAGTTCAAAAAATTAAATTGCTCTAGGTGATGATAAACAGAACTTTTTTTTCTTTTTTTTGCGCTTCGTGTCCGGTCGTTACACCCCTGGTTATATTGGGAGAGGGAAACAAACAAAAAACAAAAAAAAAAAAAAAGCAAGCACCGCGTCACAGACGGAGAAAACTATTGGTTGATGTGATTATGGGGCAACATATGCAATGTGACCTTGATTATTGAGTCATTTACTGTCTGTGTGACTTAGGAAGAATTTTTCTTTTCATTTATTGAACTAATGTTCAACTTTGAGAGTGAGACTAACGTGGCTTTCCAGTTTTTAGTTCTCTATGGAGACGTGGGCACGATGAGTCAGGATTACAGGTTCCTTCTATATGTAGCAGCTTGTTCATCTGCAGCCTCTTCATCTTCCCCATTTTATATTACCAGACCGTTCAGGGCTTTTAGCATCACGCATACTTTTATCTCGGTTACCTGGGTGCAAACGTGTTCTTGTAAAGAACAAGCATTTTTGCTTTAAACTCTGGTGCTGACATGGTTTCTGGAGATACTTTTAAAAAGTTTTTTTTTTTTGGCTTATTCTGCTTTCAGTTTGCACCGAACTCTACTCTACTGTCTGAACCAGAATCGAACTCCAGCCCTGTTGACCAGAGTAATTCTGCTTTGTCCAGCTTTGTTCATTTCCGCATTTCTTTTACCACTTACAGAAGTGCTGCTGTGTCCCTTCAGGTTCTGAACCAGCACTCTTACTAGCATGTCCCTAATCCCACGTCATGCCGGTTCTATAGGCCGCATCTATAGAAAGTGTCATTCGAAATGCATTGTATTGCGTTTGTATGACTTTATAAACATGGTTGTAATTTTCTATCAGCCGTGCCGCTTTATATTACCGTTTATTAATCATTTCAGTGTTCTATAACCTTTTCAGACAAATGATGATTTGGCTTTAAATGCAGGCGTAGCGCTGTGGTGGATTAGCACGTTGCTGCTGCCCCACCCAGATGTCGCACAGTCAGTAATGCGCTCCATGTTTATAATGCTAGAAATGTTACAAATGTGCTTATACAGACATGGTCTTCATAGCAGAACTTCCTTACGTTCAGCACGGTACTTCTTGGGCTGACTCACTGGCGTTCTCTTAGGAACAGCTGACAGACTTGTCAAGTTGTCGTCTGTTTCCGAGTTGTGCAAAACGTCACGGTGGACTTTTTGAACCCATGTCGTTCATGTGCAGGATTTCGTGGTGTCAATCACCATCCCACGAGCACGACGTAAACCACATTATTGGATCTGAGCCAGGATTTCCAGGAGCTTCTGTATTGGATTGGTGGTGGTACAGCCATAATTTGTTTTGGCTAAGCCTGAATATGTTGTGGTACAGCATCTTCCAATCGTACAGACCTTGCCTCGGGACACACTGTGTGATTTAGGAAATGCAACATGGGCTCTCTCTTTTGGCTAGACTTTTATTTTAGCTACCTGAAATACATCTCTGTGGGCATTGTGCTCTGTTACAGAATCACCTAATAGTGAGGACCACCTGGAGCAGGTCGACATGTTTCCTTCAATTCTCTGTGTTTAATGTTCAGGCTTAACGAGGCAAAAAAAAAAAAAAAAAAAACCTGGTTTGCTTTTGCAATTTGTTCCTTTAACCCAAGGGGTCTCACACCATTTTATCACCTAGATGCCTAAAGGATGCCTAATGGGTTACACACACACACACACACACACACACACACACGTGTAGTATGGTACAGGAGTACAGAACACACCTGCATGTTTCATAAAGTGCTGGTTTTCTGATGCAACAGTGAAACTGCCTTATGGACCGTTTTCTATCCAAAACACCCCCTCCAAGGCCCTGCAATGAACATCAACGCCACCGGTGCTCATCCAAATTCTGGACCTACGCTGACAAACTCACGACCGTGAATTGTTTTGATGCTGCTTTCTAAGTCAAATGTATCAAAGCGAGAAACATGAAAGCTCTCAACGTTGGACATGTTCATTTTGTGTTATTAAAACTGCCGTGTATTGGTGTAATAAACAACAACTTGACTGGCTGTTGGAGGAATGATTGGTCTGCGGCGTTTGCTCTGCCTAAACGCTTAGCTAGGAGCTAACGGGTTGTTCTGCCGGCGGATGAAGAAGACGAAGTGGTTTTCTTTGAGCTGCTGAGACATGTCTGTGTTGGAAGAACCCCTCTCCCACGACACCTCAAACATCACGTTTAACACCATAACCCAATAACAATATAATGTTATGTTCCTTTAGATATTCCACAGATCGCACAGTGACGACGCTAATCTAAAGATCGTCACCAACAGTGAATCCACCACTGGACAGCTGTGGTGAATATTCTGCTATCTGCGCTGTCCTGTAGTCCTCATATACACTCACAGGCCACTTTATTAGGTACACCTTGTTTTTGCCCTCGGTGTCCATTTTTAAAATCAGTTTTACTTACCAGATGGTTCTACGTTTACAGACTGCGATCCGATTAATCTGTCCAACAGAGTGAACCGGGTGTTCGAAAACTCCAGCAGCACTGCTGTGTCTGAGTCAATCGTACCAGCACCACATCTGCGGCTGGTCTGTGCGGGTCCGGACATATTAGACAGCAAAGTAAAGGGAACTAATAAATGGACCGATAAAATGGACACCGAGGGTAGAAACAGAAAGCTGTACGTCTGTATAATCCCATCTCGTTTAACAACCGCCTTTATCTCCTAACGCTTCGAATCCGGGTAGAATTAACCTTTCACCAGACGAACCATTGCGTCTTTTTGCTTTTAGCGTAAAATACTCGCATTAAATGAAAGTTCCTGTGACAGGAAGAACCGTCTGGGCGATCGGGTGTGAATTCCAGCCCTGGAAGACGATATTGGGCTTGTCCAACATTCCTTTAACGGCTATTTAAATTAATAAATGACTTTCAGCTGATTAGTAACTAATGACACAGTTGAAAGACCCGCCTTGAAGGATTTTTATGGTTTATAAATTAATCGGCGGGTGAACATTTAGATGGGTGGTGGCAACATAAGGATTGATTTTTTTTTTTTTTTGATAGAAATCATTTACCGTTGGTTAATCTGTCATAAAATATGGCTTCACAACTTCAGGTGTTTTTTTTAAACTGGCTTTTTTTTTTTTGCAAGATTGCACAAAGGGATGCAGTTTATCTCAAGCGACGTGAACCATCTGACAAAGGTGAACAACAGCTCAGCTATGTGTCGTTTATCAGTTTTACGTTATCTTCGCTTGCGGTACAAAGAAAAATAAAATATTTGACCAGCTAGTTCTTTCAGCACGTGCTCGAGGTGTCAGCTTTTTTGGTTGCCAGATCAGTTCACATAAGAAACATGAACTTTGCCCTCACTGTTTATGTTATCTGATTACAACTTGAAAGATGGTGTCACTGTTAACAGAGCACATGATTCACTGTGCCGTGTTTTTTTTATTTTTTATAACAAAGCTAACTTGCATAGAGGCAAAGATCTGGGCATGAAGGCATGCTGGTGTTTTTTCCATCTCCGATTCTTAAGAAACTTCTGCTCTGTTCTGAGCTAAAAGTGTGACAGAGCAAACTAATTCGGGGTAAGGTCTAAATTCATAACTCTGGCGGTTAGGAAACACGTTAGAAACTATTTTATTTTATTTTTTACAAAGAACACATTTCGTCGCTACTGATACAAGTCATTTTGTTAGAATTTAAAGTATATACAGCGGAAATCCAAAAATGTGATCATTAAAAAAAAAATAATAAAAATCGGGTTTTAATTCCGGTGGTTCCTCCCAGCCAGGATCAGTGTCTCACGGACACATAATTAGCTGTTTCTGAGGGAGGGGAGGTCAGAAAAGTGAGCATTCCCTGGCACTGCAACAGCGACACCTTCCAAGCACCAAACACCCCAAAGCACCGGCTAATAAAAGTGACGGTAAAACAAACAAGACGAGTCGAAAGATGTAATAAATAGAACAATGTTGAGAAAGTCTCACCAAACGGCAGTAATACAAAGAAAAACAGACAGAGCCTGAGTTATGGTCTGTTTTCTGAACAGCAAAAATATACATTTTTTTATACACAGTCATCCTTTCTATCGCGCAGCCTTCCCAGAAATCACACATTGCTCAATCCAGGGCGAATCACCAGTGAAAGAGGAACCGTTTGAGGGTTAAGGAACTGCGTTTGAACTCTCTGGAACTCGCTTTATAGCGTTATAGAGTATAGTGGCAGCAACAGAAACATACATACTGTAGGTGTGCATCTGAGAGCAAAGCCCATGGCACGTCTAGACCTCATCTTTGTTGGTTGGTTTATAGGCAGCGTTGGGTTTGGAATTGCCGTTCATTCTGGAAGAATAAAAACATACCGGTATTACCTAAAGTTCTCTCCCCTGTTCGGCGTTCGTTTAGCACGGTCGCATTCAGCTACTCAAGTCGAGTTGAGGTTTTATCTCATCAAATGTATAAAACGCTTAATCTGTGCCACGTACTTCTTCTGATGCCGACAGACGTAGACAGAAAACACCAGCACAGTCACTGCAAATAAGACTCCAAAGGCAATGGCTAAGCTATCACCTGCGGAAAGCAATTAATAACCAGATGGAAAAACTGCAACATAATGTAAAACAATGATTGAACTGAAGGGCCGTAGTTTATTTTAAAAGGGTCGTCACTTACCTCTGGACAGTCCATCTATTAAAATAAGAACGCAAAGCATTAGCCTTACAGTTTTATCAACCTGCAAATCCCATCACATGCAACAGTGATTCCCAAAACGCGCTGGGGTACAGCTAGGCAGAGTTTGGGTTTGGGGACCACTGCTCTATAAAACAAAGTAAAATCAGACGCAATATTTAATCCAGTGTGCAGGACTGTTGCTAAGCTCTGTCTGGGTAATTATTGACGCTGTAGAAATTTATAGATAGATAATGCATGTACAGTATGTATGTGTTAAGCCTGCCTGGGTCGCAAGGCACATTTTAACTCCCTTTGCCCCGATTTCCTCACAACTGCCATCTGCACATTAGTTCGAGACCAAACATGATCACAGGTACGAAGGCGCCAATTAATACTGACCACCCACTGCGGAAATCAGAAGTGATGCGACGGGTCATTAGAGCAATCGCATTCTAATAACGGTTTTTAAATGTGCACAGTTGGGAAGGTTTTGTTCTAATAAAATGTGATCTGATCAGCAGTCCCAGTTTATTGCTAGGTCGATTTATTCGATCCTTCACCGTGGACTGAGATTAGTTCCATTCCTGCACTAAACTCTGTTTCCTAGTGCTACATCTTTACATGCTTTGATAGATTAACTGATTCAGACAGATTCTCTATACTGTAAATGACGAATAAATCTCTCTCGGTCCTTTGGAAGTCGTGAGCATGTGTTTTATGGTGCCCTATATTCCTATATTTTATTTAAGTCAATGTTCCTGCTCCTGTTTTCCTACGCTAAGTACCGTAGCTGACGGAACGGGGGAACTCCTGTGGGGAAAATTGAAGACATTTGACTTCATATTTGTACACATAGCTACTTACCAGCTGACCCACTTGTTCTCTGTTTTGTGGTGGTTTCATCATCAGACAGCACATCTGCTTTGAGACCTGAAAAGGGTTTCAGACCTGAAAAAAACCCCAAAAAACAGCATATATACACACACACACACTTATATATATATATATATAGCTTAACTTTGCTCTTGAGCTTATGAAAGCTGAACATAGAATTTCTTTGCTGCTTTGCTGTGTTCAAGAAAGTAAAACGTTGTCTAGTGTAACATCTAAAGCATTCTGAATTGACTATACAAATGAAAGGAGTATAATGTAATAAAAGTAACCATTCTGCAGTTCAGAATAACACACTCACCCTCTGGAGTAATCGACGTACTGAAAGAGGCCAGTATGTTTCTTCCATTCAGAAGCTGTGGAGCTCGAAAGTTTTTGGACAGGAGCTGATTTTGTCCCGCTTTCAGTGTGTCTTCCAGTGCAGCGAGCTTGTTAAAAAGAGGTTACAGTTACATTAACACACCTAAGCCTATACCAGGTTTTTTTTTTTAATCTAGTAACAACGCTGTATTTAACGTAAAGCTCATCGGACAAGCTTCATCAGGCTGTTGTTCAGCAAACCAAAACAGAGCATGACAGTTTTTAATGTACACAGGCGCTCACTGGCCATTTGTTTACCCCCTAATTTCCTTTTAAAAATGAAGTGTCTTAATTCTTTGTGGCATAGCCAAATCATCCCTCAGAAATGTTGGTCCATATTGGCATGACAGCACCATACAGATGCTGCAGATGTGCCGACTGCACTACAGAATTGAGTCATGTTCAAGGCGCCAAACGGAGACGGTTTGAACTTTGTGACACGCCGTGAGAAGACAAACGCACACCATCACAGCAAATTCTGCCCCTCAATGTCACGGCAGAAATCAAGACTCATCTGACCATCTCCTATTGTCTAATTTTGTAGCTGCATGTCAAATTATTGTCTGCTGCTGAAGCCCATCTTGTGGTTCAGGGAAGCTCTTCTGCATACCCCAGAAGTAATGCCGTGGTCATACGAGTTGCTGTTGCATTTCGGGCAGTTCAAACCAGTCTGACTATTGTTTCTCGGACCTCAATGAGGCATTTTCACACCAAAAAAAAAAAAAAATCTGCTGCTCGCTGAATTCTTTCACGGTTCCTGGGCCAATCTCTGTAAACCCTAGGGGTGGCTTTTCACGAAAACCAAACCGATCAGCAGCAAAACAACCGTTTCACGTTCAAAGTCACTTAAATCACCTCACTTCCCCATTCTGGTGCTCGGTTCGAATTAGGTCATCTTGACCATGCCTAAACGCATCAGGTTGTCGCCATGTGATTGGCTCATTAAATATTCGTCCTAACAAGCAGCTGAACAGGTCATTGAGGCCAAGAATGGAAACACAGAGCATGCAACAACACAAAGAGCTGTTAGCTATAAGCGAACAAAAGGTATTAAAAGCATACTTCAAATCAATCGTTTTCTTTTTTGTGTAATAAGCGTACTTTATTGAAATTGAATCCGATACATACTTGGTATATATCCAGCACATTCAACATTATATATCCCGTAATTTTTGTGAACTTTTTCGTGTGTATATAGTGGCTCATAAATTTCAAAAGGCCAGCAAGACCAACCTGTCTCCTCGAAACTTTGATTGTGTCATTAAACACAGTCCAGTTCACCGACTGGAAACACGGCGGTGTTGTTAGGGACCCAGTGTACCGATAAAACTTCCCCAGGTGGTCTGGCAGAACGCGGCGTACATTAAATCCCGGGATCTGAGTGTGTGACTCTGTAAAGAAAAGACAGCATCGCATGTGAAGTCAAGACGGTCTCAAAGCATATGCTTCAGATTCCTATCTGATAATGAATAGAAGAGAATTCCTCATAATCTTCCTCTAAATGCTTTTCATATGGTGGCATGAACGGAAAGGATCCGTAAACAGTTACCCTCTGTGTCGATGCTTTTCATAGCCGAAAAGATTTTCTCATAGTGTTCATTTTCATGGAGGCCAATCTGTAATGGAAGATTTCTGAATATTAGATCAGAATAATCATAATATTATAATTATAATACTTTATTTGCTTACAGTGGAGCAACTCGTTAGAATACACCTGTATTGCCTGTAATGTTTTTAAAGAAAGGACTACTTGTACAAGTGCAGGCCACATGTTTACCATTTTTGGTGTGACAGGTGCCTGGGACCAGCAGGGATGGGAATTTCAGGAGAGGGTTTCCATTTCAAGTTGCTCCAAAACCTTGAGCAGTTGCTAGCTCCAAGCATAGTCAGTTTCTTAATTTTTTCTCATCGTTTATTTGTTCGTTTCGCGTCTTTAACGTCGCTCTCGGCATCGGTGGCCATTTCAGCGACACACACAAGGTTACATCCATACGCGAGCTCATCTCAAGACCAGTCACACATACACACGCACAAGCCAATGCCAATTCAGAGTAATCAATTAACCTAACGCGCACGTCTTTGGACTGTTGGAGGAAACCGGAGTACCCGGAGTAAACCCACGCAGACACGGGGAGGACATACACACTCCATACAGAAAGGACCCAGGCCGCCCCGCCCTGGGATTGAACCCGGGACCTGCGAGGTGGCGGTGCCGCCCACCGAATCACCGTGCCGCCCTTTTTCTTATGGAGTAATGGCTATCTGCAATTATTTGAAAGGACGTCAGAGACACAACAGATATGGTAATGGCAGCATAAATCACTTAATCTAGTTAGTGCTTGACAGGTTTACTGTTTATATGGTAGATGCTGTGTGCCCCAGTAAAACAAGTAGTCTAGAAGCGCTGCAGTTTCATTTGAACGCTGACTGCAAGCAAGTCTTGTACTTGGAGGTGGACATCCACGGTCGTGTTTGAAAAAAATGAAGCGTGGATGTTGATATTGTGATAAAGGTAGCAATGCTGTGAGACCTAATCATCCAAGCTGGCTAGTTAGTAAACTGTTTCAGGCAAATGTATAATAAAGAAAGTACATTGAATGTTCCTTAAAGACACAGTTCATCTTACCCCGATAAAGGCTCCTAATACGGCCAGTCCATCTGGTTTACTTGCAGCCACTGAGATATTGGGGTATTTTGAGTTATAATGAACTACATGGACCTTGAACGAGGGGGAAGAAGAAAAAAAAAAAATCACAACAGGACTGGAGCACTGTATACATGTACACTCTCATGGTCAGCAGTGTGTGCACATAAGCACACCGCATTTAATTCCAAGAACCCTGTATTCAAAGAAATGCGTTCTGAGAAGGGTTAGCCTACACATTGCTCTCACCTCGGCAGGGAAATGTACATTATCAACGGTGTGTTCCGAGCCAGGAACCTCTATGGTCCCCCAGTGGAAGTGAAGCTGGGCAGCCAGGTAGATCTGGTCAAACCCTCTGACTATACGCATAGAGTTGGGCAAAGCAAGCTGCACTAATGGGCAGAAACACAGCAGTTTATTGTGCACGACACTGATTCGGGCTTCATGTTAACCATGCAAACTGAAAACAAACCGGCACGACGTACGCGTGTGTCCGTTGTTTAGCAGCGTCACATCAGGCGTTCCTGTCAAATCATATCCCTCCAGTTTTATAGCAGGCAGACTATTTTTGTAGACAACCTTGGTAGTGTCAATGTCAATGGGTGACTGAGATTTTCCACTGCAGTCTTGGTAAGCAGTTAACCATGCTTGTTGATCTGAGAGACAAAATGACAACCATTTACATAGTAATGCCCCTTGTTGTGTAACTGGGGTAAATTTCGTAAAAGGCAGGACTGAATAATGACATCAGAAGGGTCATGAGAAGGTGCATTAAAAGGGAAATTACGTAGTCAAGCAGCAAGATTTTTTACTCTTTGCAATATTGTATTCTATATATTATTACATTATATTTCATCCCTTATTACACATAGGTTCTGTATATTTTATATATATATATAGTAATCATATATATAGTCATTAATCATTTAACATAGCTAAATAATTTCTGTAAGAACACCAACACAGAACACTTAACTAGGTTTGCCAGTCCCTTTTCGAGGTTAGGTCCTCCCAAGGTTTCTTCTTTATAAAGTTTAGGGAATGCCTGCTCAGTTAGATATCTGGGCTTTTACATTTGTAGAGCGGCTTTGAGAAATTGTTCCCATGCAGAAAGTGCTATGTAAATAAACCCGACTTGATTTACCACTAGCAGCATCTGCGATATAAAAAGTTGCTCAGCTGTTTATGTAATGGAAAACTACTTTACTGGCAACCCTATCTCTTGCTTAAGCCAGAACAAACATTAAGATAGTATTATTATTTTTTTTTTAAACAAGCCGCAGCGCCTATATCTTATCAGAAGTAAATGTAATTGTGGAGTAAATTGTCACAGGCAACCTTGAAGCACCGGTTAATAGGTGAGCAGCCTTCACACAGGAGCGGGCACAGGACATTCTTTCTGGAAAAGTTATTGTTTGCACCAGGAAGTTATCGTTGCATAATTAATCCGTAAGGATCGCCAGTCAGGTCAAGGTTTGTTCTGTGTCAGCTAAGACACCTGAACCAAGTCACCATTCTGGACTGTGTGATCTCTGTGGATATCTGTTCTACAAAAATCCTGCAAATCTACTGACGTGGGTAATGATGTAATATTTATTTACCATGATAGCCCCAGTGATGTCCATGTGAAGAACCTGCGCGACAAGAATAAAGTTTTCGTTAAATGCCAGTGTGTCTAAACGGGTCAGAGAATCAAAGGCTGTTAGTATGAGGCAGTTAGAGATCCTCAAGGGAAACACACTATCTGTTCTCTCACTTCAGCATGATCTCACAGTCCCTAGCTAGGTGAATACAGGCATTGTGCTCCAAAGCTAAGCTTTATACCAAGTCACGTCCAGAACGGTTTGCTAGATTACTGATTTGCACCTAGACTCCATCCACTATTGTTGAATACATGGTGGCCTACGCTACAGTTACAGATCAGCCCTTTAGCTTGCTCCTTGAAAATCACCAAGGAACAGGAGAAGAATGTGGCACATGGCAAAGATCCACCTAATCAGAATAAAGGTCTGTAGACCATAAACTGTCCAACTCTACAAGTGCCTATCCTTTTATAAATGGCGCGATGATGTTCTGTGAAGTCCACTAAAAGGTTAGGCTCGCTGGATATATTTTGGTAGCCTGACCCCCTTGGGGAACTAGGGAAGTGAATTTCAGGTTAATAAAAATAATTCAAGTTTCATTTCAAAGTTTTGTTAAAGCCACTGCATTTTTTGGTAGCAGGCGTGGGTTGCATTGGCATAGGTTTGGCCAGGCTCAAACAATAAAAGCAACAACGCTAATAAATCAAACATATTCTACATTTCTTGTGGTATTATGACATCAGATGTCGGGGGCTAGCCTGGGAAAAGAAAGCTTTCAGCTTAAAAGTACAACAATATCAGAAAGCAAACTTAATCAGATGAAGTTAATCTAATCACATGCTGTGGGCATGCAGATGGAAACGAACCATTAACATCTACATGAATAACATCGATGCGTTGATGTAACTACTGCCAAACGACAAACGATTGTGCTGTTAAACTGAGGTATTGGCCTAATGTTGATCTATTCCACAGCTCGTCTGTATAACTAATCAGTCCAGTTAAACCCGTAGCGCTGTGGCTGTTTAGGGTTGTAACTTTAAACTCAAATGTTGTGAGGAAACACACTGTATTTACTCACAGGTTGTTTGCATATAGTTACACAATTCTGGAACGTCAACAACAGATTAGTCGATTTATTCGCCTTTCTGTTGAAAGACTAAATTTAAGTGGAATTGTAATCAAGTGACGTTAAGTAATTAGGTTCGTTTAATAACACCGTCTATGAGTATAGCCTGGTTTTCGTGCAGTTTCTGTCTCATCCTGTTAGAGGGTTAAAGACAATTGTTTTATAGTCAAACGTACTATGAGCTCGTAATTATGATTCAGCCCAATCTTAGCATGTATCACTCTTCAAAGGCATAAAATGACTGTGGGATTACTGAATAATCCCTAAACCCAGAAACAATGCAATCCAAATGACTTGTTCTCAAGTGCACTACTACACCCTTAAGTGTATTCCTTTACAGTTTACCTGGTTAGCATTTGATGTTTCTGTGGATTATATGAGCTAACGTGAAAGCAATTGCTTTGAGACCTGTAGTTAGGAAATCCATTTTCTCAATCACGCTGGGAAGCTTACAGCTGTCACGCTCGGATGTCAGCGTGACCGTGCGCAAATGGTTTTGAAAGAGTGCTAAAATCAGCTTTTAGATATTTTAATACTCTGCTGATTCGAAGCAGAATTGGCAGGTTTACCAAGGACATTGTTTGCTACTCACTAAATATCTGGTGGCAGAATTTATTCAAGCTGTTGGAGTGTTACGACCCGGTCTGGTCATATGCTGGTACATAATGCAGCTTTAGTTTAAAAATGGGTAAACTGTCTGTAACATACATAGATAAAATACGGCTGCTGCCGTGACGGGTTTCTGTCTGTATATCTAGAAGGAGATTTGTGGCTCAAGGTCGTTGCTGCGTTCCAGTTGTTTGGTGTACGCCAGTCTCAGTTTTGATTTGCTTCTCCGAGAGAGGGTTGCAGTGAACACGCGTATGCCGGTGACTAAACGTCATGTCATGATCAATGTTCAGCCCTCCCACTTCTTAGGTAATACGAGTAACTAAAACAACAGAGAGAAGAAAGCTTCTCTCAAGTTAATATAGATTACAATAGATGACGTGACACATTATCCTGTTTTCCTCCTTCCTACAGTTTAACAGTCACCCAACCCGATGAGTGTATCGGCATAACCACAGCAGAAAAGCCTGAATTTCACCAGAATAAAACCACAAGAAGTTAATGTTACTGGTGATCTTCTGATCTTCTGAGTTTTTAGCGCTGTCATGCTGCATAGACATTCTGCATGGAAGACTAACGGACATTAATCATAATACCAACAAAAAGATACACACTTCATAGAGTTGGGGGCAACAGATTTACATTCAAAATTAGGGGCCATTTCATAATGAAGTATCCTCTCATTTTCATGAGCAGTATATTTCCTAATTAGTGATTATACAACATTTCTCCCTGATAACAGTCAATAATTATTCTGTGATTTGGCAATCCAACAGTTTTTATGTTTCAGATGTTAGGATGTTGAAATACCATATATATATATAATTTTAACATCCTAACATCTGATATATGCATTTATAA
>JAUZST010000206.1:141536-165331 GCA_034779995.1 Parotocinclus haroldoi | reverse complement strand
ACACACACACACACACACACACACACACACACACACACACACACACACACACACACACACACACACACACACAGATCAGAGATTGCAAGAGAGGAAAAAGAGCAGTGGTAACTAGCGAGGGAGGATGAAAAGAAACACACTGAACAATTGCCCAATGTGTAGCTAACACTTGCATGACTGCCGTTGCGAATCAAAGCAATAATTCTCCCTCATCTTCCAATTGATTTCCATATGGGTACCAGAACAGACTTGTAGCCTGGCTCAAACCTCTGTTTATTGTTGGCATAATATCCTTCTTCCATCTCCTCTCATCACCAAGCTTAATGTATGTCTATTGATTGGACTACCTCTCCAAATGGCTGCTGCATACAGGTTTGACAGTGATTGCTCTCTCTCACTCTCTCTCTCTCCTGCTCTTTTTCATTGTCTCTCACTCTAAATTTAAACTGGCAAACTTGAATGAATGTAGACAGGTCTGTTCATTACCATAGGTACACATAAACTAGAATTATATATGTTTTGAAACATTTTAAAACGCATGTTATGCTCGTGAATGGCAACGTAGGATGACATGCTGTCTGGCTACCTGCCTGCTTGCTACTTTGTCATTTACAGAGAAACACACTGTGTTAACAATGCAAAAATCAATGTTTCCCTGTTTTTGCCACAATCAAAACAGCACAGCTGACACCGGCATGACTGCTCAGACGACCGCCTGCAGAGATGTACTGAATATGTAATATTTAAATGTGACAGGGAGATTATATGCTTTAAGAGTTGCATGATGCAAAATGTGCGAGGTAAAAATATTCCAGTCTGCGGCATTGTAGCAAAATGCACGTGCCACTCTTGTAATATTTAGCGTTGCAGGTACTAGTCATTTTGCATAAACATGTTGCATACCTTACTGCCTCAAAATAGTTATCTATTGATGTTGTGGCTGCTGTTACACTTACGTTCGCCTGTTCCCCACAGCTGTGAATTAGTGTATGGGTGTGCTGCTACAGATCTGGGTGTTCCACCAGAAAATGTCAGCTGCAGCAAGAGCCATATGTGTTGGGATTCATCAGAGGTGGAGTCACAAGTGTTGTACCTCTAAGACAGCACTGCACCCCCTACCACAGATGCTGGGCCCATTCAAACTGAACGACACCAGAAGTGTGCCCAAGCCTGAGACTGTCACATTAATTAACTAAAGTTTAGCACTCAGGCTAATTCTGATCAGCTTGAATGAGCATAATGAAGTTCAGCCTGACGTTCAAAAAGCAGTGTAAACTTCAGCTCGGTGCTTTGCATGAAGTGCAGCGTTTAATGATCTTCACATCAACAAAATGATTAGTAAAGCACAGAATCAATTAATACCAGCTAACCAAAGTCAATACATTCTGATCTCCATATATTACACCCAGGCATTAGAGCATGACAACAATATCTAAGAGCATCATCAGTCAAAATGTTGACTGGGATGACCTTGACTACAACAACAAGGGACAAGGAAGCGACTAGGTACTTTTATTTAAAATAAAAAGATATCAATACATATTAAATATGTAAATCTTATTAGAAACCTCATAATACTGTGTTCTGTTCAATCTACTATATTATGTTATATTGTAGTATATGTTTCTCAAATATGTTTTCTTTATTTTCTTAGTCACCACGTGACTCCTTACATCACGAACTGCCGACTTCCTGATGTGAGTATGAAGAGATTTGCAAATATAATGTAATGCCTGCCCTGGAATTTTAAAATGATAAATTAAGAGTACTGTTACTGTTAAATGTTTATTTATTTTTAATATCGTGAGTCTGGCTATTGTAAAATGGGGCCTGACCTGCAATTCTGTAGAATAATCCATATACCTAAAAATCAGTAAAAATTTCTGTATCTTCCAGCCTTGAATATTTTTCACCATTTCACCATTTCATTTTGTTCTGCACTTATTCATCACTCTTCATCAACTGCAGTTTGACGACAAACTCAGTTCTCAAACTCATCCTGTTTAAAAATATTCATTGTCTGCTTCCGCTTTACACTTAATGCCCTTCCTGGTGCCCTCCCTGATACCCTCCCCATATGGTTGGAACCAGCACTGGCAGGCTACAGGCTGTGGTTTTCTCTAAATCTGCCACTAGACCTTCACGTTGTAATTCCCACCTGGGATTGAACCTAGGATCTCTGACACGTCTGTTTCCAGTAGCTTTCTCTACTCACTCAGCCTGAACCTGGTTCATTCAGCATCTCCACTACCAAGAGCATAAATAGTGACAGAGCACAAGGTCTACACACAACCAGTTGTACCCTGATCTGTTAAGAGCAATGTCTGCAGACTGTATTTAGAAGTAGAAGATCTGGAGTTAATCATTCTACTCTTTGTTATATGTAGTATGTGTGGTGAATGAAAATGTCTAAGATGTTGTAGATCCCTTTCTCTCTCTGGAGAAAGTCCTCAATCTTATCTTAGTCACAAAGCAGATAACCAGGTAAGATGGCAAAATTAAATGTAAAACTATTTTATTTCAGAGTTAATAATTGCAGTTTTTATAAGTGTCCCCAAAGACATGCATAATTATAATGTTCTATTCATTTAATAGCTTATTTCCAAAGTTTTCCAAAACAATGAATACGTTTATTTTTCCCACTTCGTTCCTCAAACAGACAGCAGTTCATCCATTTTATATCACAGTTTGTATATGTACCACTGTTGTACTGCTACACATCCATCCTGTTAAGCATCCATCTTGCCTGGTGAAGCAGATCTAGAGTTTCTCTGACTTTTGTTTCTGTGTTGTAACTGATATAAACCTTAGCGATAATGCTATCAATTCAGCGAGAAAACTTTCCAGGCTCTAGGCCTGTGGTGTTATCTTGCTGGAATGAAGTGTTTCTGTTTGGTCCTTTTTTGCACTGTTGATATGTTTGGTGCAGATGATTACTATAGGGGTCTTAATCAGAAGGCAGTGCCGTCTCAGACCCCAGGGGCCCCATGCTACTACATATCCTGTCAGGACACACTGAGAGACAATCAATCATTTCGGGGGCCTCTGACAAGCAGAGGAGTTACCGCTGCTCTACTTCGGTGAGTGGGAGGAGGCGAGACAGAGACACAGACAGCCTCCGCTCTCTTTCTGTGGCTATAATCTAATTTACTGAGAGACGAGGATTTGAGGACTTCAAGTGCTATGAATATGAAATAACTCTTGTTAGCGTAGCTGAGCTTTAGAGAGGATACAGCTAAACAATGCAATGTCGACCCAGTTACAGTTTATGTCAGTTCACTCACCCAAACTTCATCCCCCTTGAGCTACTTTACTCTGCCCACTGCCCACTCCAAATCATCCATCATTATACAATATGTGGTTTCATAGATCTGGATTCAGTAGATGAAAAACTTTGTGTGCATATGAACAGTCAATACAGAAGCTGCAGTCATAGGGTAATCATGTGGACATAGAAATTGTTTTATGCTACCATTTATGTTATATAATAGAAATACATCAACAAATACATTTGTTTTATAATCAATATGACCATTTTTATGTAAAACATTTCAGCAATGCTGGATGTGTTAAGTGAGAGTTAATGGTCAGGCTTTGGACATAAAATGTAACAACCTTTGTCTCTCATAAAGACCGGCATCTTGGTTTGCCCTTGAAAATTAGAAATTTTGAAAAGCAAAAGTGCTGTCAGAAAATATGCCTTAACTGAAGAATCAGGAGCCACAAAAGTGAATGGGGAAAAAAAAGAATTCTGTCCATTAATGGCCTTCAGAACGTTCTGGAACTTTGTAAGAAAGTCTTTTTCATTCATTTTTTCACTCTGACTATATAACCCATTCAGGTACACCCCGTTATGCGATGGCTCGACATAATGTGATAACATGATATTTCTACTTTATGGTCTGAATCTCATGATAAACAGAAATACATATTCAGCAGAAGCCATATTCTGAATTTAGCGTTACATAGTATATGTATCGTAGCCTGTGGTAGCCTAGTGATTAAAATACTGGACAATGGATGTGGTTGCACAATTTAACCAATATAAACCAATATAAACATTTGTAGTACCCTATAGATACCTGGATGGTGAACTAGTCTGGTCAGATTTTCCATTATGCTTCATGGTGTACTGCATCCCATTCTGAACCAGAGCAGCCTGCTTTACCAAAAGAACATGGCTGTGATGACACTGCAGAGGAGAATTCTGCTAACTCTGAGCATTAATATGCTCGTCAGAATGAGCCTAATAAGGTTTAAAAAACATGAGGTGAATTCTCAGTTAATGGTCACTTGATGGTGACACAGTGTGTAGTATAGTGGTACACTACATTGTATGACAGTAGTTGTTAATGTACTGCACACTATATACAGGGGGCAGCATGCAGTACATACTTAATGTAGTACGCCGTATAGTAGTGTGCCCAAAATGTGGTAAATTTATTTATTTATTTGCAGATGATAATGTGGACAGTGGTGAACAGTAATTTTTTTTGAGTAACAGGACTGAGTTTTCAGCACAAAAGTACCAAATAAATCAAATGTAGCCACATGGCATCCATACTAATAGCAGTAGGCAACTGAGCACATTTTAATGATTTACCAAAAAAACCCCTGTATTTTCACAATAAACTTAAAACATCCAAATATAATTTCAGGAAAAAATATAGGAAGTTGAGATTAGCAATCTTTATCATAGGTACAATATCATCAAAACACAGAACAAAACTTATTTTTGTTCTTCCCATGATCTTCAGAGGATCCAGATGACACAACGTTCTATAGAACACGTGGCTTGTGGTACGTTCCCTAATATAGATAGTGGAAGTATGAGGTGATATTATTAAATTATGTATTTTAATTCCTGGGCTGCTTTTTGTTACCAGTACACCCCTGAGTGGCCTTAACCTGCTGAAACCACAGCGGGAGAAAATCCAAGTCACCAATGCAAAAGAGTTTCCCCCCAGAGCTGGCGAGCAGAAGAGGATTTAAAACAGACAAACAGACTCTCCCATAAACCTGATTTATGTTATTTAAAAAGATGTGCGTTCTTGGCACACCACTGAGGATATTAAGTCCTCAAAGGGAGGCAGAAACTAAAGAGCCCTTTAATCTCTAATAGAATGATATGAAGGATGTTTATGTGTATGTGTGTGAGAGATGGAGAGTGTGTTGCTGAGAGGGGAAAGTTGCTGTTCTATATTGTTGTTTTTTCAGTGCCTTTCTTGGCAAAATTCAAACTGAAAAAATGTTTGGCTCACCTCTTGGCCCATCCCCCAAGAGTAGACATTCCCACCATCTATAGAGAGAGGGAGAGAGCGAGAGAATAAAGAGTGTGTACACAGGATTCAGTGGACACATCAGACGCGTAAAAACAATGCTAGCCGAGAGCAAAGAAACAAAGAAATGCATCTCTGACAAAAGTGGCTCAAGGATCATACATCAAACACTTGTTACCCCTCCTGGATCCTCTGATTGCACATGACTGCAAACAAGTCAGTGATAAAAATCTGAAGAAAGATGAGAGTGATCCTGCTCACTTTGGAGATCATCAATCACTGCCTGTAATCCCTGATATTATTAGTTCAACTTAAGCTGCACTCTTCCATTTTATGGACATCATAAAAAGCCAAAGGGAGCATGATGTGGGGAAAGGCTCCTCTGGCTTTCCACAGTATACTTTAACTACAGAGATAGATTGAGCTCACAGTGACTGTGATACTTACGTCAATGCGTTAACTACATTTAAATATTAATATCTCACTTTTATGAACACACACTCGCATAGACACTTAGCAAATCCCTAGGCGCTCCCACACGGTTTTTTTTATCCATATACACTGAAGTGCCTAAGACTTACTCTAGCCTGAAAGAAAAACATACTACAAATATGCTTTCAAAAAACTACAAACAATTTTAATTATCAGTAAAGAGAAAAACTAATCTGAGAAATAATTTATTCTCTTTTATTTGACCAACGACAACTTTATTAAAATCAACTTGTAGGTTGTAGGGCCGTATTACAGTCATTTTGTGTAACGTGTTGTTAGATTAATGGTATAAATTATGTATTATGTATAATTATTGTATTTACATTTACAGCATTTAGCAGATGCCCTTACAACTGATACAGTCTTAAAGTTCAAGCAATGGTGGGCATTGCTTGGCAGAGGTGGGATTTAATCCCTGGACCATCAGGTCCAGAGTCCAGTATCTTAACCGCTAGGTCATTGTATTACAATAACTGAATATGTTAAGCCATTTTACTGCTATAACAGACTCATTTGGTAACATGACTGATTTCACAATTACAGCATTACTCAGGTTTTACAATAATGGTTTGCACTCAGTGATCCTATTGTTACTAAAGTGTTAATGCCAAGGCTCTGCGCAGTGCAGTCACATATTCTTCATCAAACCTTTATTTCCGTGTTAGTGTTTATTTTTGCTGGATCACACACAGCAGTGCTGCTGGAGTTATTATACACTGAAATGAAAGGCCGATCTCCCAGGCAGCATCCTGTAAAGGATTAGAGGATGACTATCACAAACTTTGCGACAACAGATGTGCTACAGTCTCTGACTTTACATCTATAAAATAGTAGGGCTCTAATAGAGTGCAAAATGGAACACTGTTTAAACACTCCAGGACGTCTGCTGTGTCTGATTTACTCATGCCAACACAACACTAACAAACCGCTACCACAACACTGTCACATCAGTGTCACTGCAGTGCAGCACATGATCCACCACCTAAATAGTACCTGATCTGTTCTGGTAATATGGTGGTCCTCACCATTACAAAAAAGGGACCAACAAAGTATTTAGAGAAACAAAGTGAATCTAATCTATAACTTAAAAACTACAAAGCACATCAATATGGTAAGTGGAACAAAACGGACAATGGAAAGGAGGTGTACCTAATAGAGTGATGAGTGAATGTAGGTAAAGTTTTTTTCAGAAATTTGCCAAACATTCATTAGACTAGCCGATGGCAAAGACTGATTCATCAGTCCAGAGAACAGGCACTATACCTGCGTCCAAAGACAGGGAGCATTACACCACTTCCAACCTAAAATAAGGTATGTTGCACTTGTTCTCATGCTCATATGCTTAGCTATGGAAAACGATTTCACAGATCTTGTAATGACATTGCTCACATTTGGAACTTGGTAGTCAGTGTGTGCAACAAAATGTTGAAGCAAAGGCAATAATGTAATATAATAGTACAAACATGTTTAGAGAGGTGAGTTCACCAAACTTTTGAAAACACCCGGACGCTGTCTGCGAGGGTGTAAAAAAACACTACTAAACATTAGAAATATTTTGCACAGTGCAGTTTGCTGTGATATAGTCACCACCTTTCTTATTGACTCTAGTAACACTGAAGGATTAGCTACTTTCACACCAAACAGTTCTGGGAACTAATTTGGGATGAACTACCCCACAAGGAGCTCCATTGAGAACTGCATTTATTCAAGGGCCTTTTTTGGTTTGCATTCGCCCCACCAGCAGGAATGGTGTGTTATGCTAAAGTGACATAAGCCACGCAAATCTCAATTAGATGATTCAACATAGCATTGTACCTCCAGGTGGGTATAGTATATACTGAACTTTAGTGTCATTGATTAATATATGATGTATTTTGCCCTCAGCAAAATGCTTGCACCTAGACCAATCATTATACACTTGCATCACTATGTCTGCACCAATCACTGTACTCGTACATCAGGACCAATCAACGCATTACGTCACTCAGGGTTCCTATATACTTAGAAAAGACCCTACTTTGAAATAGGTGCTAAAAGTGAATATAAACATCATTTTAAGAGCCATAATCATTGTCAGTTCCTACAGTGCAAACATGAGACAGTTTAAAGACTGAAGAAAAAGTTTCTCTTGTGCAAAAGCTGAATGTACATGGAAAAGATGCTTTATTCAGAGACTATCTACTATTAAGCCAGGTTTCACTTAATATACAGTCCAAATGAAGGTTTTCTATTAGCTGATCAACTAAAGGGCTTGATACACACACAAGTTTTGTTTTGTTTTCAAGAGTCAAGTCACTGTGGACTTTCAAGTCAAGAGGTTAAGTGTATTGGCATCATTTTCCATCTTGCACAGGCATGTGAGGCTTACACACAACGTGGTCTCCAGCATATCAGATCTGCCTGTTCACCCTGTTCACTGCTTCCTCTATGTACAGTGGGAAATTGGTCCTAAGCTGCCTGTGAGATCTCCTTAAATGTATTAATACATTAGTGTGTGCTTAATTTGTCAGGCAATTTGGGAAAACTCTGGTTGTGGTGATCACTGCTTGTGTGAGTTATCATCATGATGGGTACGTGTAGCATACCATGTGTGTTGAGTCCCAGTATAGTAACGGTGTCCCTTTGCTTTGATGACATAATTCCAGAAAACGTTAAAATTGTCTGTAAAATTAATCTTTGCACATATAGTAGTGAGTCAACAGTCTTCTCATTGATGGTACGGGTATTTCTTCACACATGGGATGCAAGGAAAGCTCAGAGACTGAGCTTAGACTTAAGATGATTGATCTTAGACAGAGACAGAGATTAGACATAAGATGATTGTGTCTTATTTCTCTGATAATGTACAAAATAAGTAACATTTTGGACCTGGATGAAACTGACCTATTTTGTGTTTTTTACTTCTGTTCACTGATGAAGTTACAGTTCTGTATTTAGGAAGGTGCTCGCTATTGTACTGGAGCGAGGCTTGCTCAATTTGAGATAGGCCTTTGAAGATAATATAATATTGCAAAGCTGCTTTGAGACAATGCACTATCATTAAAAAGTGCCATATAAATAAATTTGACTTAAATTTGACATTGATGTGCTAAATACATTTAGGCTGTGGAGATTAATTCAGTTGAATTTGATATCCAAATTCAGAAATGACAGGACCTCGTACCTGCTCTCAAGCTCAAGACTGTGTTTCAACTCTGTTGGGACTGCGGTGGCCTAGCAGTTAAGGTACTGGTCTATGGAAGTTTATTGGTTCAAATCCCACCTCTGCTGAGCTGCCACTCGAGCAAGGCCCTTAACACACAAAATTGGATTGCAAGGTTGCATCATTTTAAGCTGCTCTGGGTAAAGCTGTCTGCTAAATGCTGTAAATGCTATAATGCTATAATGTAAGTGTTTGGGGGCGACAGTGAAGGTTCATTATAGCTTTTCTTAGCTTTTGTATTTTTGCCAAATACAAGGTCAGGTATCACTATTTGCCCTAGCTATAGTAAAAGCATTCATTTCAGCTTAGGTTTTCCAAGTTCCAAGAAGGTTTTCAGAGATGCAGCTTGGAAAACCATAAAGAATTTGTGAAAATAAAATAAATAATAGCAAAGCTAGGCAGAGAAATGTTGGAACAGCATCGAAATTACCCTTAAAAATCATATTCCTTTAACCTTCTGCTATAACGTACTATTTATATACTATAAATACACAAGTAAATAATAAATAACTTTACTAAAAATTATGAGCCCATCTATGAGCCCATCTATCCTTCTTCAGCTCATATTTGTGATGGAGTCAGTATGGACATGTCCCAAAACACTCCCATGTACAAATCCCCTAAACCCACAGGCTTCTGACCCTTTATTTCATACCATTGCATACTTTTGATATCCTATCCCGTTTTGCTTAACCTTAAGCATTACCAAATCATTAATCACTAGTGTTTTCTGTTTACTAGTTGGCCGCTGGAGACAGCTAGCATTACCACGCTTCATTCTGCGGGGAGCTTGTTAGGCCGAACTCTAGAGTCTGAGCTAACAAAAGGGCTCGGTGGGGCTCTTGACAGCCCTGGAATGTCAAAGGGTTCACATTTCACATGCAGATGTGTGACCCTACTGACCTTTAACGGGAAGGTGTGCTTTAACAGCAGAAGGGAAGAGGCCTGAGAGGGGGCAGGGAGTACATTTGAGGGGCAAAAACAACGCCCACATTGGTGCAGGAGAATTCTGGGTTCCACTAGGAATGAGAAAAAACTGCAAAGTGCTCTGGTTTGATCATGAAATCAGGTTTGTGCAGTGGTTTTTACCTGTAATTCAGTGTGTTTACAAGCTGCTCTGCATATTTGCATTAATTCTTGTTGTCACGATCGCATCAGACATGCATTAGAAAAGGACGCTTGCAGTGTGTGCTGAGTTTGCGTGCTTGCGTTTGTACTGCCTGGCCTGTAATTGATGTGTCTAACTAATTTGTCAGTCATTCATGGCTCGAATTAATATACAAAGAGGAGCCTCATTCAAAATCACTCAGCGTACCAGCTCATCCCAGTGAAACCTCCTATCGGTTTGAATGGACCGAACGACCATTGCTCGGCTGCTGGTGAAACTCTAAATAATCATAAAATTCAAATTGTAAAATTATACATTTCATTATGTATGTAGTTTTTGGTATGGTGCCTCATTTGCTGTAATGACAGCAGGTCATGGACTCCACAAGTCTACAAGATCCACATTATCCCAGCATGATTCCACACTATTCCAAAGGGCGTCTTAAGAAATGGTCAGATTTGTTCTGAAAACACACTGTTATAAATTTGGGAAAATGCAAAGCAAAAACATTTTAATAGTGTCCAAACCCAAGCCAAGACCAAGACATGTGGTAGTCAAGTCCAAGATAAGACCGAAAGTGGCCGAGACCTAGAACAGATGAAAGTTTTTCATTTTATTATGCTTGAATAAGAATAATAATAATAACAAACAAATAAATAATCTAATACTAAATAATTAATAAATAATATTATATTTCATCATTGTGAAATATAACATTAAATCATATATAGCCTAAAATTAGTATTAATTTATATTATAGTCTTAGCCAAACTTAGTCAGAATTCACTACACAAAGTCAAATGGATATAGTAAACATCAACCATTCTATTGATTAGCATTATAAAATGTGAAAACATAGTATTAATAATAATTATATATTATATTATAATTAATTCCAATTTACATAGCAGTAAATTCAACTTAGTAAAAATTAAGATTTCTTCAGAAATATACTGCTCACAAAAATCAGATTATATTTTAAAATGTTGTAGGAGGCAACAGCTGGAATAATACCATTTTGTAGGTGTTATAATGTGTAGATATTTAGTGTTGAGCTGATAGGGGTGATGATGTTTATGGGGTATATCAAACAGCCGTTTCTATAATGTTTTCTGTTTTTAAATAATCTTTTTAACTACTACTTTATCTTTCAAATTGTCCTTCTATTATCTCCTATTTCATATTATTTTACTATACAAAATATATATTTTTTAAATTTCAGTTTATTAATTGTTATTGATATTGTTTCATGATTGTTATTGCACTGTCATGCATAGTATGTTTATTGGGTCCAGGATGACTAGCGGCTAATGAGATAGTAGTTAATGGGGATCTTAATAATAAATCAAACTAAGCTACTTAATCGGATTCAGGGTCACATTAAACCTGCGTCTAACTGGAAGTACAGGGCACAAGCAATGGATTCGCAATGGATGTCTTTGGATTGGAGGAAATGTACATAGAAACAAGCAGAACATGCAAAACTCCACACAGATGAACTCTATGCTGGGAATGAAATCCAGGATCTCTGGAGTTATGAGGTGACACTCCAAATGCCAGTGTTCATCACAATTACTCATCCTTAACAAAATGTGCTTCAATCTGTTTTTCTATCTGTAATTGAACCCCACTTCTGAATCTACATCTTAGGAGCTGTTCCCAAAAATATAATGCTTTGGGGTTATTAGCAGTGTTGCTAAACTATTGCTAAATTACGTAATTACTGTTTTTCACGGCATGAACCTGTAACTACAGCATGATCTTCAAACTCAGTTACAGTACTAAGCAATAAATACATGGCTTTGATTTACTGATAACATAGACACTGTTCTCTCACACACATATATTTACTTTCTCTCACCCTCTTCATGTTACAACTTCCTTCAGGAGTGGGGAAACATTTATATTGGGTCCTATGACACCACCCATCAGGGCTGGCTCAGCATGGTTCTCTGCAGAGGAGCTGGAGATATGATTTCTTTTTGAGGAAGTACAAAGCTAGTAATTTTTCAGAGCCACAGTCTTGCTCAGAGCCTCTGCTCTGTCATAACACCCAGGCGGAGGCCATAAAGCTCAATGAAAAATACAACATCCCGTACCACACCAGCTCGAGTTATTATTCTGCCATCCTTGGACAATAAAACAAAATCAAAAGAGACAGAAACAGCCTACCAGTCATTTTTACACTGGCTGCTAAAGGAATCGATGAGTGCACAGACTCTTGACCTAGACAGGGGGTTAATAGTGTACATGTGAAGGATTTCACACGAGGTTTATTTGCATGTGCATATATAATGTTGTACGATTTCAATGCAATGGCCATTTACTATTATAGCATCACACTCACAAGCAATACTACATACAAATGGGATTTTATTTGTGTTCAAACATCAACAGCTCACTCTTGTAGTACAGCAATATGTACATGCAGTGCTGTTTATGTGTTTCAATATATAAAGCTCAGGAAGTTCCAGTCAATGCACGTATAATGCACATATCAGTTTGATCACACACACACACAGTCTTTTCTTAGTGGTTTAGTTAGTGTAGTAGCACTTGAGACCATAAATCAGTAATCTCTAACTCAACTCATTTGGACTCATTTGGTCTTTCTTGGTCTGAAGGTAAGAAGAAATTGTTGACCAGCCAAGTCCAAGACTTCTGTCTGAGGAAACATAAGATTAAAAACAGTTTTCTGTCATTATTGAAAATCAACTATCCATTCTACTGGAATAAAGCAGTCGTTTCTATGCATGCCTAAATAAATTCTGCACTCAGGTAAAAACAGGAAAAAACAAGTTACAGCTCTTCCTGTTCAATCCAATCATTCAACGTGTTTTATTGTGAATAGTCTGACATTATGACTCCAAGTGTGCATATTCTCCTGCTCTCCTTTCTTTACCATGTCTGCAAAAAATAGAATTGATGTTATTGGTTATATTCAGTTGACTTTATGTGAAGACATCTGATTAAGTTTGATAGATGAAACAGAATCACCATAATTTGCTTCCTTTGTTTCCCCAACCCTAGAGTGTAATAATAATTTTAGGCTATATACCGTATAATGTATTGTTAAAGTGTATAGCGTGTAGTGAATAAAAACATTTTTACTCCTTCATTTAGCTTTATAAAGGATACAGGTCATATAGAGTATGTCTCAGAAACACTGGCTATAAGTCAGCAAAACACACCAGACATAGTGACGGTGCATCTCTGCCAGGGTATCACTTATGTACACAATTTATCAAGGCTCTCAAGATAGACCAGCCACATATAAAAATTAGGGGCTCTAATTCATGCCCCACCTTGCCTAAAAAGGTCGGAGTCAGGTCTGATCCAAGTGAAGGGTGCAACAAATTGGGAATTTCAAGTGTAAGTGTAGTGCTATACTGATACTGAGAGAGAAATGTACTGGTGTGTGGTGGTGGCACTAGTCTCTAGAGGGCATCGGGCGTGTATGTAGTGACCTGATATCCCAAGAGAAGCAGGGAGGGAGGAAGAGAGAAATAGAGAGATGGAACCATCTTCAAGGTCCTTGTAACCATGGCAACAAACAAGGAGTATATGTCAAGCCTGCATCACTAAATTACCCATTAAAGCAGACAGGAGCGGGAAGAGAGAACTGGTCAGGCCACCAAAGGCTAATAGAGAGATAAGATGGCGAACACACGAACACACACACACACGCACGCATGTACGTGCACACGCACACACGCACACAAACATCCATTGGTAGGGACCGCCCACTGACATAATGATTACTGTAGCTAATTAATGCTGTACCTACCCATAACCCCACCCTTAACCTCAGTAACCTAGAAAGAAAGTTGCAGTTTAAAAAAAAATAATAATAAAAAATAAAAGCATTGTTATGCAATGACATTGTGGAGAGTGGAAAAAGATCCCCACAATGTCTAAATGTCAGATCCTTTTATCCTTCCTGACATATGCACACACATCTCGTCTTTCTAACATGGTAAGGATGACTCCAATGACTTTTATTACTGTACTGACTATACCTTAAACACAATCAGGACCTTAACATCGGTAACGTAAAGCAATTTTTTTAGTTGCACTTCTTGAATTAAAATACAGAAAAAGAAAATCAATTTTTCATGTGGGGATCAGTAAAATGTCCTTGCAAGGTAAAAGAAACAGTTATTGCTATCCTTGAGAGTACACTTGGTCCTCAAGGATATATAAACATGACCCACCCACATACGCATGAATGCTACAGAAACATATTTTTAGAAGCCTCACATTACCACCAATTCAGTGGCATAGAGACAAAAAGATGGAACCTTTACTTCTCTAGCAGGGATGCATGAAAGAATAAATAGCTGGATAAATATATAAATAAGTGAAGCAGCAGACGAGAATCGCTGCACTGGCATTGGCTGTAATTAGCAGACTGCAGAGCAACGGCCGTCCTGTGGGAGGCTCTCTGATAGCTGCTGCCACCTCCTCCTACTCTGAGTGTCAGAGCTACATCTTTATTTCAGGCCACGGCCGGGCTCAATTCACTCTGCCCTAGTGCTGCGGCGAATCACGAGCCTCATCTTTGCAGGCTGAGAGAGCGAGAGATAGAAAGTCTCAGATGGTGGACAGTGGCCTGTAATGAATGCAGTTATTAAATTGTTTCAGCTGCAAATAAGGCCGCTATTCTTATGCCATTATAAGAAGATCCATTTATCCCCACTGATCGGCCCTGTCTCCTTTCTCCCCCTTTCACTTTGATCTTCCAGCATATTGCCATGATGTGTCCCATTCAATAGCGAATCTGGGGCAATTTTAATGCTTTTGTATCTCGCCACTGCTCCATTTCTTCCGCTCTCTCTCCCTGTTTCTCATTCTCTCTCTCTCTGTTTAAAAATAGCTGTTAATTATAAGTGCAGTTTAAGTGTCTCTCGTGACCCAGAAATGCAGGTTGAAGGCAGACACAGCATAAGAGAGAATGCTATAGACAGAGAGATATTGTATCCTATAGTTTTTATAAGCATCCAGCAATTTTCTTTTTGTTTTCCAATACACTATTTCTCTCAGCTTCTTTTGAGTAAGAAATGCTGGGTATCCAGAATGAGATTTTTTTTTTTTTTAAAAAAGCTGCGGTTTTGCTGAAGTTCAAGCTTGGAGAAAGAGAATCAGCAAAATGCGAGCTCATTTTTAGTGGGATAACCCCAGTGGTAAGCAAGACTGATAGGGAACTCCGTCGAGTGGCTGCTTAAATAAGAACCAAGAGCAGAGAAGGGAATAGCACCGCAAGACTGCATGTAGTACCATCACTCTCTATTGCCTACCTGCACACCTGAGGGCACTCTCTCTCTCTGTTTCCACCTTGATGTAACCTAGTTAGAACCAAAGAAAAGAATTAGGGGGCATATCAGGACATTGAGCATTATATACTGCCCATACTTATTTTTGTGAGCATCCTAGATGACTCACAACCTTCACATGACTTTTGCTATTCTAGCAAAAAACACATCGTATTAAAGTCTCTAAGTCTCGACTGTACAGAGCTATGCTTGCTTCAAACACAGCTGACTCATGTCAGTGGTGAGTAGAAGAACAAACCCAAACAGTTTCAGGAAAGGACAGCAAAGAAGGCCTAAAAGGCATTTAGGCTTTGACTTATTAGGTGCTTTCTTAGTTCACACCAAATAGTTTGAGATAATAGTTCATTTGGTGTGCAGATGCGGAATGGACTGCATTGCTCAGATCTTTCCCTCACCAGCGCATCCTGGTTTTTTTTTAGATTTTTTTTTTAATAATAAGGACCTAATGTAGGCTTTGGCTGTCATACAGTATGTGTACCACATAAGGATTGTTTTTCAGTCATGTTTTTTCTCACATACTGGAATGATGCTTGTCCCATCATTGACACTATTCAGCGTGCTCATTCCATCACAAAATTGAATACAGAACTGCATCCACACTGAATATTTAGTTTGTTGCCTGCAGTATATCATTATTTAAGTTTCAAAATATGTTATGGGTGGCATGGTGGCACAGTTCACGGCTGAACTTTGCATGTCCACATGGGTTTACTCCAAGCATGCGTGTTAGGACAATTGGTGTTTCTAAAGTGCCTTTAGCGAGTGTGTGCTCTACGATGGATTGGTGCTCGGGCTAGGGTTGTTTCTGCCTTGTGTCCTGTGCCGCTGGCTATTTACCGCCTCTCTTGGGACCCTAACCAGGATTAAATGGATAAGAAAAGCAATGAATGATTGTTATTGAAGTGATCTTGAGTAGGTAAACAGCCCTTAACCAATTCACATTTAAAGGGCAGAACATTAGGACTAAAGTTAGTATAATGCTCAAATGTACTCAAACAGAAATAATGATGGACCACAACCTTTCGGGACAAGTTGTTATGATTTAGTGAAGGTGTTTAGTTTTGCACAGAACACTGGGCTTTAAGTTTGGATTTTACGTTTTATAAAAACTAGCTTCATGCTGAAACACTGGCTACAGTTTTCACGGCTTTAAATCAGTTCAGTTATCAGTCAAACAACGGTTATTAGTATCACACTGCTGTGGGAAGAAGAACAAAACAGCTAGCCTGCAGCAGGAGAGGAGTTTGAAGGCACACCGGTCAAGCCCTTTCCTCCCTGATATCAATCTAAAGAGATAACGAACACATGCAAATGAGCTCATGCATGCAAATGAGTTCACTAATCTTCTTAACGAGTGCCGATAGTCATCAACTATCTGAACATTAACATCAAACACGTGTGCACAAGCATGCAACACAGCAAACAGGATCAATGGGAACAGGGCACATGGGTTCAGACAAACACATAAACAAACACCTCCTAAATATCCAGCCATGGACGTTAGCATTTTCTGCGTCATCACTGAAAGAAAGAACTTTTTATCAACAGTTTAAAGACTCAAACCAAACTAACTAGTTGCAAGTAGATACAAACTTTAATTACTGCACACTTTTTAAAGAAGTTTGTATAAAAATTGCACATAGCATAAAATCAGTACAGTTATGTGTATAATAATAATATTATTTTTCACAAAGTCTGTTTGAAACTCTAACCAAGCATAGCTTAACCGGTCCCAGTCTTTGGCATGGTTGATGTCAGTGCACCATTAAATGTTAGCATTCCTCTGAGTCTCTGGTTATTAACACACAAATATAGCACTTTGCATATACGTGGTGTCTCATACTTGGAACAGCAGTGATACCAATCAAGTCAAACCCCAAATGAATTGGGCTAAACTCAAGCATTTGCTTCATTAAGGCCAGTTGGATTGTTGTTCTGCAGATTTTGCTCAAGTATGGACCTAAATCTATAAAGTAATGAGACACTAAAACTGCATTAGATAAACTCAGAGATACCTGGTTCGATTGATATTTGGTTTCCTCCCAAATATGTTAGTTTAACTGGTCGCTCTATATGAGCCCAGAGTGAATGTGATTCCCATACCAATTAACAAATCTTGTTACATAGCGATGTAAAATAAAATAATACAAAAAACAAATAAATATGAAAAGGTCAGTGCAGCAAAGCACTGGCAGGCCAAACAAATTAAGAGACACCAGAGTTTCAAAGATAAAGTGTATGCCAGAATCAACAACACTGAGAAATTTGACGTACAACAACATTGACGTACTCTTCTTTAACTCTCAGGCAGGGAGTTGTTCTGGAAAATGGAGTTAACTACACGTTTTATTATTGTGAGCACAATACTGCTTCATTACAGTAAGCAACAAACACTACTATTAGCCATATCAAATCTCTAAGCCATAGCCCTGGCTTAGGACTTGTATTCAGTTCATGCACTATTATTAACGCCTGGAATGTGGGGGATTCCAAATGGTTAAAGAGTCTGCCATAAAACAGCAGTCCTGAAATAACACAGCTGCCTTTGCACCATCTTAACACATGCCCTCATCTCCGCCCAACACCAGACACCGTTGTGTCAAAGCTCCAGACATGGGGCGTCTACTTCCAAAATGTTTGTGCTTTGGCTTTCTTTCCAGGTAGCAACTTTCATATTGTTCCTTATTGCACTCGTGCCCCAGCATCCTCTGTACTGGTCAAATCAAAGTTTTCTTGCCAAATAAATGGGGGGGGGGGTGCATTTTGGTCTTTGAAGTTCATGTACACTATTTTCCATTTCAACTCTGCATAAAGGCCAGATTTAGCAATGAATGCATGCACTTTCCCCTCTCATTTAGTATTACAGGAAGCCTGAGACAGGAAATCATATGCTGTTTGGTGCGAGTAACATTCAAACCTGACAGGCAGGGTTTGCTGTGGTATCCTAAACAAGGACTATTGACGTTAAAGCTTGGCTGACCTTTTTCGGCTGCCCCTCCTCTCTAGCACTTGAGACCTCCGTATGACATTTAATGCTAAGCTACCTATTACAGCCAACACTTCTCAACGCCAGGAGGTCAAGCACCACACAACACTCACAGCATCCAATATCTACTCATCGTTAAAGAGCATGCTCACTGGTGGCATTTACTATAGGACTATATCTCAGCGCCTTAGGAGGGGATCAAACTGGCCTTTCATAGTCCTTATGTCTTTGTTGAGATGCATCATGGATTATAATGACCTGTCATAAATCTTTTTGTCATAAAGCATTTTCCAGCCTAAAGGCCTATTGACACCCAACATGGTTTAAATGGATTGTACAGAAGTGGAAAATATTCACTTTTCCCCCACATTGCAACACTTATAGATACATACTGAGATCACAGAAAGTGTGATCCTAAACAAACTATTTTTAAAAAGAGAACTCATATTGAGATTTAATGATGAGTATTTGGTTCATCAGAATGAATGTGGCCAGGTTTAAAGACTGACTGCAAAGGATGCCACTGTAACTAAACAAACAGTGAATTAATTCCTGGAAGCCACATTTTAGTTTCAGCTCCTTGGTGGCCATGCTGCCATCCAGCGATCTTTCTTTCAGTTGAATTAAATTAATTTTAATGTGGCTAATAAGACTTTAGCAGACAAAAACAATGAGACAATGCAGGATGGTAGATTCAGTTTTCACTTACAGGTTTGCGGCATGTCACTTCTGCATTAGTTTTCATGCTACTGTAATTTAAACATCGAAGGGTATTTTCACAAGAAAACTGTAAAAAGGATACATAAGATACAGAATACCACTCCTGCCACCTGCCATTTACACAGCATCCCTTATGTCACTGCCCTTTTAATTTAGTGAAAGCCACAAAAAGTAGAGAAAATACAGTAATGTATAATTACTATAATGTATAATATAATACTATAATATGTATAATAATGTATATGTATATGTATAATAATGGTCAAGTGATTGTAGACCAATTTATATCATTATAGGTTAGAGAGAATGCACAGGTCGTGGGGAGGACAAATAAAGGAATAGTACTTACTGTACAATAGGATAGGCTTATACATATATAAAACACCGTTTACAGCTTGCTACAAATAAGTAGCGGAAAGTCTTCCACACAAACATGAGTAGCTTGCACAAAAAAGTATCTAAACACATCAACTGAGTTGAAAAAGTCTCTAGTCCAAGCATGCGCTAATAAACAAGCAAGCACAGGACCGCTCATGTACTGTAGTTAGTTTTCAAGTTAATGACTTCTGATCTTAAACTCTCTGCTTATTGATCTGCAGCTTTCACTGGCTGTCAAGATAAGCAGCTTTTTATTAGTTAAAAGACAGATTTTTATTTCCTGTTAAAATGTGTTATCAGCCATTAAAACAAATATATGTTAGAAATAGCTGTGTTCAACTTACAGACACAAAATCAAAACCAGACTTTCAGCTTGGTGGTTACTTTTCATATAGTGTGTGATCTGCACACATAGTGAGGCAAAGCACTTTTTTCGCAGCAATCTCGCATCCCATGGGACACGTTTCTGATCGTACATGTGAAGATGATATCACATTAATCGATATGTCCTGAATCTTACACAAAAACCCCAGAGCTGATCATCCTGAGCTGTTTCACTCGGGAATACAATGCATTAATGAAAAGTTGTTCAGTGTGAACAGGACTTCATCTCAATTTTAGGTTGGATATAATTGACCCCCTAAGAGCATAAATACTATAATATGATGTAGGCACAGTGCAGCGTTTGGTGTCTGTGTGTCTGTATGCATGTGAATAATAAACACGGAGCGGAACACTAGGTGGCCTGAGACTACAGTGATGACTGAGACACTGGAATGTGTGTACATGTATCTGTGTGGGGTGTAAAAGTATTATATTAAAACGACTTTACGACTTTATACATGGGCACACTCAGATAATTCTGTATAGTGGGTTTTTTGGGTTTACATGGACATAACATTCAGAAATAAGGATGCATTTGGCATAGAATTGGCAAGAAACGAAAGAAATGAAATCTCACAGGCAGCTTATTAATATACAGTACCAGGAAAAATGTTTTAATATCTTACATTTTAAGAATGGTATAATAAAATATAACATGCTGTTGGCAATTGCACCTAACAATTTGACATATTTATTATTATTATAATCATTAATAATTTGAATTTATCACTTCTTAACATTCTTCATTCATTTCAATCTTTGTGAGCTTTAGCATATCCTGGCCTTTTTTTTCCCTTTTCCCCATCTGAAAAAGCATTTTCTTGGCTGTACCCTTCCAAAAAGACCATTTCTGATCAATCTTCTTCAGACTGTAGAAACATCAGCTTGGAATCCTTATATGAATCTGCCAGGTGCTGCAATGTGTAAGGGGAGCTCACACAAAATATTTGCCACTGTAGCCTATGGAAACTGTTTTTTAAATACTGATTACTAAAATTTACCATATTTTCTAGTAACTACAGCAAAAAATAATTATATATAGTCATTCTACTTTTGCTAAAACCATGTTATAGCTAAAATAATGATAACTTTAAGACTTAGGGCACACTATTCCATGTATACACATATTTAACGTTTATCTATCTAACTACATATAAAATAAACTATTAACTTCTCATTAATAATACAGCAAACCCAGTTCTACATTTAGCTCCTACACTCCAGCCGGAGGGAGGCTGACAAAGTCAGGTCCTTTACAGCTCCTTGAGTGACTATTAAGCCTGTTTGCCAACAGCTGCTGAGGCTGTCTGCTTTCTAAAAGCCACCCCCTACTGGGCCGAGGAGAGGGCTTGAATCAGCTGGGCGTGTAGGTGCTTCTTTATGAATCTGAACCGGCACAGTCCTCTTCTGACTGCGCCTTCTTTCCATTTTTTTCATTAGCTCTATCACTCTCCTGGTCTTTACTGTTTCCCAACCATAATTATATCCGGCCTTGGTCTCCAAAACTTCATTTCATTAAAACTTGGAAATACTATATGACTATATGACATTTGAAACAAATCACAACAGGCTGGGTATTGCACACTTTCCATCTGACACAATTTATAAAGCATGTGTTTTTGCATTAGTAGGAGTCCATATGACCAAAAGAAACACGAGACAGGATACAAGAGATTGGTAGAAGGTTTTTCTTAATAGAGTTGTCAATGGCATTGAATTGACATTGTACAGACACTCTTGTCACAAACCACATATTCTGTCCTTCGCTGAGGAGTTCCACTGCAGCCTCAATTTTCCAAAATATTTGTATACTTTGAGGTTTTAAGAGCGTACTCACATTTGACGCAGTTACCTTGTACAGTGCCAGAGCACAATTGCCCCACCTCTACATAACCTCTGCTGGACTGCACTCACACTGCTTAAATGTTCTGTGCACAACCATGCTTACAACATCGCCGTACTACTTTCTTGTGCAATAACACATGCTCGCGTTTAAGCGTGAGTACACTCTTAAACGGCTCAGTCAGTATAGGGTGAAGGCTTCACTGTAGTGCCAGTGACTGACACACACACACACACACACAAATGAAATAACATCAAATAAAACCTAAACATGAGGGGATGAAGAGAAATTTCAAGAAAGAAAAAGCCTTCAAATTTGATTTTAAATTAGTAAGAGAAGAGCAATCACAGAGAGACTGAGGAAGATAGCTTCAGAGTTTAGGGCCATGGTCCAGAAGGCACACAACCCCTGCTATAGCGACAATGTTATTACTGCTATTCAAAAAGTAAAATTTACATAGTTCAATCATAAATATCTTTCTCTGGACTCATCTCTCTCTAGTCAGTCTCTGCCACATTACGTACATTAGAAGCACAACATACAGCTTTAGTTTGTACATGACCTGGCATGAGGGCAGAGGGCTTAACTAGAACCAGACATGCAAAGCACTAGTAAATAGATACCAATCAACATGAGTTTAGATTGTCAAGCAGTCGTGAAGCAGACCTAATGGTCTGTCTAAATGTATCACTTCCTGTGTTGAGAAAGGCCTAATTAAGATGCTATTTGGTGGCACTAGCATTTGGGAGATTTTGGAGAATTGAAAATGGGGTTTACAGATATACGATGTCACGGAAAGTCCAAAAGGATGGATAATGGCTGACATGGCTAGGACTCTCACATGTGCTTGCACATATCGTATCCCCCAATGGTAGAATGTCACAGGCAGCTGTGTTGTAGACCTCATGAAAATGCCCAGTTGTCACCAGGGGGTGATTTATACAGGAAAGAAGCCAGCAGATGATAGATACTGTGTGTGACCTCAGATGTATGTGTGTAGTGTCTTAATGCTTAAAGTTGTATACAGCCTAATCCCTGAGGGTCTGGACCTGGATGATGATGGTCTTCCTGGCCTTTTGTAGCAAATCCATCTCTATACAGCACACTTTGAACATTTTTCTCAACTCATGCCATGTGTTTTAGCAGGCTAGCTTTTTGGATGTCACTCTTACAAGTTAATAAACATTTATGGGAAATGCAGTTGTGCTTGTTCCCCTAGCTGCCTTGATCCTACACGGATTGTATCATGAGCCCAGTGTGAAAAATAAGGCAAAAAGAAGCCAAAGACAATAGCAAAATCACTAATTAGGTATAATATAAAAACACTGACCATGAAAATGAGGAAAACTACAGAGAAAATAAGCCCTCTTTTTTCTCTTTTTCAAAATCCCCAAAATATGGCACTTCTATAGTTCTACTTCAAGATATGGTCTTTTCTCAGTGCATAGGAACCCTAAGGTGCATAAGTACTCACTATTAGTCCAGACATAAGAGTACAGTGATTGGTCTAGACGTAGGGACACGATTGTATAGTGATTGGTCCAGATGCAAGCGCCACATTGAGAATAACTGCCATTTTTTATTTTCTTGCTCACTGGTAGCATATAAACAACAGTTCTTCATGCTAAAAGCAGAAAAAACACATGGGTTAACATGCATGTTTGGCAACATTTATATTATGTTGTGGGATCAGACATTTTTGCCTTGTGGCATTTGCCATGTCGCCATGAAGAAAAAAAACTGTATTTAAAAAACCAAAGAGTCAAAGAGTCAAAGCATTTGCTTTAGGTTATTGAGGTTAAGGTTATGTATTAACTAGGTAATCATAGTATTAATTGGCAACAGTCATATGAAAAGTCATCCAAACACATCTGTACCAGGTGTGTGTGGTATCTTATGCGAAACAGTAGTCACTGGAGTGTCTGACGTTCTTCTAAGGGATGTCTCTGAACTCGCTCAGCACCTATGTGTCTCCATGTGTCCCACAAGCACACAATTCAATTCAATTCAATTTTATTGATATAGCGCTTTTTACAATGTAGCATTGTCTCAAAGCAGCTTTACAGTAAT
>JAUZST010000206.1:112757-141436 GCA_034779995.1 Parotocinclus haroldoi | reverse complement strand
GGAGACCATCAGAGCGACGCCGAGCCGGAAGATCATCCAGGCGTGCGGTGCCGGAACCAGCACAGAACATCAGCTCTACTAATACAGATTAGACTAATCTAATGTCTGCAAAAATAACAATAATAAGAAACTGAATATGGTGAAATTACATTGCTTACAAAAATTATATATTGGATATATATGGATATTTCAAAATGATTACAAAGCGATAAAAAACAAGCATTTGATCTTTATTTTATTAAACAAGAACATTCGAAAAGCAAAAAAACAAGCCAAGGAAAGTTGTTCTATAATGTAAATGCAGTAGTGATTGGTGAAAGTGCTGGAGAATCTGAACGTTCCCTAATCTTGAAAGTGCACATGCTGCAATTTCCCAGTCCTTGCAATGCCTCGGTAACACGATTTTCCTGAATGCGAAGCTTGGAGGACCGAGGTGGTCATGATCGTACAGAGCTCCACGTCATCAGAAATGGATCGCTGACTGCTGTCAAATAACTAAATCCTATTGAACATGCTTGAGATGTACTGGGAAGACGTCTGGTAAACTGTCCAGTGCCCCCAACAGCACCTCTTGAGCTGGAAGATAACCTGAAGCAAGCATGACAGAGGACAATCAAGAACTGCTGGACAATCTGATCATGTTCATGCTCCATCACTGTCAGTGTATTTTGGCAGACTTGGGAGACCATACACACTACTTAACAGTCAGTGTGTGTTACTCTCATCCAGTTTAACATGCTTCTGTTCACCCTCAGTGAATATATCACTAGCTACTCAATCACTATAATTGAGTTTGCATATTTACAAAATCAAACAACTTTATTTGACTTTTCATTTGCTGCTCTCAGTATCTTATTTAATGATATGAAATCAAATGCTTATTTTTTTAAAATTACTTCTTATTCAGTTTGAAATATCCCCTATTTTGTGATCAGTATACTTATGTAGCTATCCTTACAATTCATATTGTCCTATTCCTATTTTTTTCCTATATTTTACTTTACACTGCCACGGGATTGAGTAAGGTTTTCCTATTACATTTATTTATTATTATTATTATTATTATTATTATTATTATTATTATTATTATTATTATTATTAATTATTCTTTAAAGTTTCCTTTTAAAACTGTTTTATTATGAATATATTGTGAAATAAACGTTGTGTTATGGCATACACTATAATGTGATACAGGAGAAGCCCTGAAATGCAGGGCTCCTAAATTTGAATTAGAATATAATGTATTTTGTGTAAACCACACTCTACTGCTTTGAGCTTCATGTTTCCAAAAAATATCCAAAAAAGTTACATGGTTCCTGAAGGGCTGGAAGTCACACATTTGTTGTCTGCAAAGAGCATGCTTGTCATACTTCCTTGTGTCAACAAGATAAACATCCTGCAAAGGACTTTCAGTCCTAGCATGCCCACATCTGATATCAAAAGCTTTGCCTTATCTAACACCTGCTGCACCTGCTGCAATAACAAGGGGGCACACAGGCACTGGCATTGTAGGGCACCAAGGGAGCTTCCATACTTTTTGTTAACATCCTAGGTACTAGAACCACACAGAGTGACAGCTGTTTCAAGACAGCTGGCTGTCTTATGGTTTACTGCTGTTTTTCAATGTATCTATTACATTTGTAAACAGGAAACATCTTGAACAGAAAACAGGTAGCTGATCTAGTCCCTTTATTATCTCTAGAGATTATTTCTACACTGTCCAATCATTATTATGATCACCTTATTGTCCATCAGTTCCACATACCATACAGATCAACAACACAAAAAACACAGCGTTAACAAGAACACACCACTGAATCTAAGATGCATCTTTGATTTTTTAAATGATCATTTAATAATAATGACATCAAAGTGAAAGAGAATGGTAGGTAGACTCTTTTGCCCCCTGAACTGCTGTAAATCTTTGGCTCATACTGACATGATGGCATACACAGTTACTGCAGATTTGTCAGCTGCACATCTGTGATGTGAATCTTATGTTGTACTATATCCCAAAGGTGCACTACTGGTTTGAAATCTGACAACTCTGGAGGGCATTTGAGTACAGTGATCTTATTGTCATGTTCAAGAAACCACATTGAGATTATTTGAGGTTTGTGTCATAGTGCATAGAAGACAGTACACTGTGGTACTAAAGGGAAGGACATGGTCAGCAACAATACTCGGGCTGTGGTGTTTAAACGATGTGCCAAGAAAATATTCGTTACACCACCTGCTTGAACTGCTGATCTAAATCAGGATGAATCCATGCTTTCATGTTATTTATGACAAATTCTGAATCCATCTGAATGAACTCACATATTTGCTATTTTTTCGGATGGTAAACTCTAGAGATGGCTGTGTTGACAATTCTGCAGCAACTGTGTGATTAATATGGATCAAAATCTCTGTTTCCAGCTTGTTGAATCTATGCCACAGAAAATCAAACCTTCTAGAAAGGGGTATTTTATCAAGAGTATAATGTTAGATTTAACACTGGATTTGATGAAAAAAACCTCTTTATCAAAATAGCTATTATTAAAAGATATCTAAAACATATTTGTCCATAAACAACACTAACTCCTGAAGCTTGAACATTTTTGATGATTAGTATATCACATATAGAGAAGAGCTCACTAGTAGTTTGTTATATAAGTTGCATTGACTTTAGTCAGTTGTTTCATAGTTTTTTGTAGCTTTACTATTTACATGGTAAGCTGACAGTGTAACAGTTAAAATACTCTAATTGTATCTCCTCTAACTCTTGCTTTTAATGATCTATTTCTTATGTATAGCAGACTACTGCTGTTCTTAAAAACATATTAGACACAGGCCAAGAGGAGCAGATGCTTGATGTTAATTAATTTAATGTAAACACTGCTCTCACTGAATAGTTCAATTCCAGTATGTAGCTGTTAATGAAATATTCTACCTAACTAGCTTTAGAGACTCATGGCTCATGGCTGAAATGCTGAGAAGGGTGGATCCGAAAGTCATCCATCATCCCCCTCTTGCCCAATTAGACTTTATCTTTGTTATATTCTAACAGTAATTCCCAATGCTAGATCTAAAACCTTGGATCTTCAGGTCTAGGAGAATAGTATCTGTCTGAACTAGAAGCTGTGCCTCACCACTAATTCCTCTTAGATGGTATTGCAGCTTGGAAATGTTCCAATTCCAAAAAAATTCAGCATGTGTAACTCAGAGCTTGAAAACATTAGCTAAAGTAAATGGGAGACAACTACAACAGTATTAGCTTTTTGGCTTTATATAGTTAACATTAAAAAATATATTATTCTTGGATTTGATTCACCTTTTCAACTAGCTAAATATGATTAACAGGAACCTTCCAGATGCAGCACTTGTGTAGATTTCAATTTAATTAGCTCTAAATCAGGACTAGAATCTTTTAACCCAATCATTAATACTGAACTGTCCTCACTGATTAGCTCATGGTTATTAGATCCAATCCCTACATATTTAGTCAAAAAATGAATACCTAGTATTATAGGACCGGGCAGCATGGTGGTTCGGTGGGTAGCACCGCTGCCTCACAGTCCCGGATTCAATCCCAGGGTGGAGCGGCTTGGGTCCTTTCTGTGTGGAGTCTGCATGTCTTCCCCATGTCTGCGTGGGTTTATTCCTGTACACAGTACAAAGACATGTGTGTTAGGTTAATTGGTGTCTCTAAATTTCCATTGATTTGTCTATACAAAACACCCTAGCCGTGTAACTGGAAACACCTGCACACTGGTCCCAAGCCCGGATAAATGGGAACAAACTACTCCACTATCCTGCCGAAATACTTTATGGATCACATCGATGAAAGACAGAAATGTGTGGAGATCGATGATCCATCAAGTGGCTGAGAGTCAGCTGCGACTGTATGGTTAATCCAACCCAATTTTAGAACCACTACTTATTATTTTAAATCCATCCCTTACCTGTGGTTATGTGCCAAAATTCTTTAAATGCGCTGTAATAAAACCCCTGACTTCAAAGCCAATCTTTACCCTTGTGTTCTGTCTAATTATAGACCAATTTCATCTTTCCTCTCCAGAATCTTAGAAAAATCTGTCTATCAGCAGAGCTGTAGTTACCTCCAAAGTAACGGTATTTATGAAACATTTCAGTTAGGATTCAGGCCTCATCATAGTACTGAAACAGTATTAATTATGGTACTTAATGATCTATTAATATCATCAGATAATGGACATGTTTCTTTTCTTGTTCTATGAGATTTAATAAGTTAGAAAACACTGTAGGTATTAAGCGACTGGCAATTTCTTGGTTAAAATCCTATCTGACCGACCGGTACCAGTTTGTTTATGTAAATAATCAACACTCTAAGCTCTCAAAAGTGAGGTACAGTGTAATTCAAAGTTATTCTCCCTGTACATGCTACCTTTAGGCTCAATTATTCAATGCTATGCAGATGATACACAGCTGTACAGATCAACTGACGGCCTTACAATCAGTAAAACTGAGAATTGTGTTAAGGAATTTGAACGTGTTTTAATTTCCTTTTACTTAACTCAGATAAAACTGAGGTTTTATTAGTTGGGCCAAAGACTGTGAAAGACCAATTGGCTACATCTATTGTAAACCTGGACGGCTGTTTGGTAAAAAACGTTTGATTCAGATCTCTTCCTTGATGTGCACATTAACAGAATTACACAAATTGCTTACTTTCAGTTATTTAATACTGCTAAACTTAGAAATATTCTTTCCTTTCAAGATGCTTAGAAACTGGTTCATGCATTGATATTTGGATTACTGTAATGCTTGCTCGATGTTCTAGTAAATCTGTATATACGTCAACTAGTGCAGAATGCAGCAGCTTGAGTGCTAACTAGAACTAGAGAATTTTATCATATGAGCCCTGTCCTGTTGTCTCTACATTGGTTACCAGTTCAATTTTGCATTGATTATAAAATACTTCTTATAACATATAAAGCTCTACATGGTCTGGCCCCACATTATCTAAGTGAACTCTTACAATCCAGCTTCAATACTTTGTTCACAAGGTGCAGGACGTCTTTCAATTCTTGGTCCACTGCAGACCAGTCCAGTACACATACCCTCTTCTTCCACAGACATGCCTTTCTAATCTGTGCAGCATGTGGTTTTGCATTGGTTATTTACATTTAATATCTTATACCTTGTATACACTGCAGTCTTATGTGCTACAGTTTTATAGTCTCTATTTTATTATACTCTTCATAACATTCATGCTATTTAATTTATTAGTCTACATATTGTCTTGGTCCACTTTGACTTTGATGTTGGCACTTGTTGATTAATGCATGTACATCCTTGAAAGAGATGTTGTCCTAAAGATGATATTTGCTTCTCTAAAATTCCAGTGTACTTGTCTGCATTAATGCTGCAATCACTGATCCCTTTTCCAAGGGCACTTGTTGCTGATAACAGCTTGGATTGGTCCTTTATTCTTTTACAAAAGATCTGAAATACTGCTTCATCAACAATAGACATTTCCACTGATGGTCTATCCTAGATGTAACACAACATTTAAGTGCTTGATAAAGGTTTGCCAAAGTAATTATCCACCCATGTGGTTCTATTAGCTAGTGATACATTTTGTTTCTCTCAGTTTTTGATGCAGTGCTGTCTAGGGGATCAGTCATCACAGAAATTCAGTTTAGATTTGTGCCAATACCCTTTACACACCAGAATCATTTAATCATTTAATGATATTAAGCACTGTAAAGGCAGAAATGTATAAATCCCCTCCAATATTTTTGATACATGTTTAAACATTTAATTTATTTTCACACACATTTGTTGGTGAACTGTAGACCTTATGGCCATATTAGGTCTCAAATCTCAAATACTCAAAGCCTTTCATGGATGCTGATTTTTGTGCCAGTTCATGATTAAAATGACTTGTGACATTGCAACAAGCCATTACAAGCAAAGACCTCTTTGAAATCACTCATTTTTTAGGTTTTAAGAAACATATTGGGTTTATACTGTCTACAATGAAATAAAAGTCAAAGTCAATGTAAGACACACTGCATTTTTAAAATGATCACTTTACATACTGTCCTTACCTTTTCTGGTCTGAAGTTGTGCAGTAATCCATAATAAGACAATACACCAAAAAATTCTGAAATCCTGTAGTTTGATACATTTCAGAAATGTAGCATTTGCAAGTTACAGCCTTATTTACGTGGATAAAAATGGGTCATAATAAAACATGCATTTTATAGCTCATGTATGTAAAGCTTATATACAAGCCAAGAACAAAACAACACACTATTTGAGCAGATGGATTAGCGTTTGTCTTCCATGGAGTACAGCTTTGCATGTTGTTGCTATGGTTTTAGCCTCTCAAAACATTCTTCGAAATCCTATCCATTATTCCTGAGTGTGCCCAAGCTCTCCATAGTCACCTCCCGTTATTCTATCACACACCTCAATTTTGTGTACCAACATCACTGTGCAAGCAAGAATCACTGTACTGAGACAGTACGATTAATCATCCTGGTTCAGCTCTACTGAGGAAATTATTTCTTAAGTCCATGGAGAAATTTAGCCCAGTAACTTCCCATCTTCCACATTTTCGTGTGTTACACTGTGTACATACTGTCTTAGAAAGAACATTGTGCCTCTGATCTTATCCAAGTACTTTTCACAGATTATAGATAATAGGTAATAACGCACAAATAAACATATTTTTCACCTGAACACACTGTTAAATCACACATGTTATTTAACAAGTGGTGGTTCTGCTTTAACAGCCATCAATTTATATACTGTAAGTGATTATTAGCATTGCACTGATATGAAGAGGAAATTCAAAAGAATTATTTAAAATTCTGAGAAATCTGTCCACAAATTATTGCATATGAGGCCTAAAACATTACAGAATAAACATGTGCTGGTTAGCAAATATGTAATGTACAGTAATATTCATAGTAGGGCATTTGTTTTCTCTTTTCCTTTCACTCAGGATTTTTTTTCGTATAGTGGACACCACTCTTCTTGTTGTCTGTTGTTATCATAGTTTATTTCTCACTGCCTTTAGCATGGTGTGTTGTTTAGCTTTGTGTATGAAAGAATTTTCTCTTAATGTCACGTTTCATCAGGTTAGGTTTCATGTGTTCAGTAATAAGAAATTATGCCCATTTTGTGTGATATTTATTATGGCACTGTTCCTCTACAGCAAACCCTTTCAATCACATCTCAATAACTGGAACTTCTGACTTTGGGAAAATATGTTAGCTCAGGGGAGCACATTACATTGTGACATTTAGGCATAGAGTTTTTGTGTTGTGATTACATCTATTATTTCAAATATTCTGGCAAGAAGAAAAATTGATGATTCTTTGTAACCATTGATGTCGTAGATAACACCAGGTCAAGACTGCAATAGATTCAATCTCAGCTATTGAACGTACTGATGTTCTCTCTCACCCTGTGCTGCACATACACTCAGTGGTTGCTTGCTGTTTTGTGTTGTGTTTGTGCTTTTTAGGAAGTGTAAGAGGTGGATGTGTAGCTCAGCCTGTGGTATGTAATGGCTTTATTGATTGTGGGACCCTGAGCACAGCCTAGCCCTTGTCATCATCCTGTTTGATTGCATCTGGAGCTATTTACCACTCCTCAGGAGCCTTACACATACAGTCAGTCAGAAATGAGAAAGGAAAATGAGTCACTCAGACTGTCACAAAGAATGTGTTGTTGTCATACTCAAGTAAAACACTATACTGAATTGATCTTAAGCAACTAGCTCATATACCATGTATATCATGCACAGGTCATGGAGAATTAATGAGGTGATTTATTTCACCTAATAATTTATTTATAATATTTATATGTTTTTTTCTTTGTGAACTGGATCCTGTAATCTGACTAATTTGCTATTTTTCAGGCTATAATCCAATCTCACATCACGAAGATCCTAATTCTGACCTGAGTAAGCACCAAATGCACCAAAATGCATAAGGTTACAATATTCTGGACCAATTGCAGTAAGGACATGACATAATGTTAACATATGGATCAATATATATTTTTAGATCTTTACCACACCACATGCTGTTATTCTGCTATATGTATTCATCATCTTTGTCCCACTCCCTGTCTGTGTCTTTTGTTTTTTTCTTGATACTGTCTCTCTTTTGCTTCTCTCAGACGCAGTGTAGGTTCTATTCTCTCATGAGCACAAGATTAGCATGTGCTGCAGCAGAGTCAGCACTGCTACTGCAGTAACAACTAATGACTCTCTGCCACTGTGCAAGATCAATTGAATTTAATTAGGCAATGCATCTTTTTTTCACCCATCAGAAGTGCAATACTTGTACAACAACATAGAATCTACGTATATGTGTGGCTGCCTAATATATATAAAGTGCCAATGGAGAAATAGAAAAAAACATCACACCTATGTTGAATTAGTCAGTGTATGTGTACACTGCCTATATATACATACTCACTTACACTCCTTCAACTACTCGTTAATGCAAATATCTAATCAGCCAATCACATGGCAGAAACTCTGCATTTAAAGTGGCAAATTGCTGAATGTGATTTGATAAAGTTCAAACTGAGCGTCGGAATGAAAAAGAAAGGCAATTTAAGTGAATTCTCACACTGCACGCTTGTTGGTGCTAGATAGACTGGTCTGACCAAAAAATGCTGGGATTTTCATACAGAGTTTACAAAGAATGGCCAGAAGCAGCAGTTCTCAGGGCAAAAATGCTGTGTTTATGCCAGAGGTTGGAAGAGAATGGCCAGACTGTTTTGAGCTGCTAGAAAAGCAAACAAGGCTTTATACAAATTGGGCATCATTTAAATGCCACTGTTTACCTGACTACTGTTTCTGACCATGTCCATCCCTTTATGACCACAGTGTACAATCTGCAACATGCAATGTCACAAAGCTCAAATTGTCTCAAGCCTTCTTCTCAAAGTCACTATTTTTCTATAATTACAAACTACAGTCCATCCATTTCCCTACCTTAGTTAGTTCCAGTTCCAGTTCCAGGTGTGCAGAACCACCACAGATCTGGTACAGTTTGGGTGGTGGATCATTATATGCCAACACAAACTGTGCAACAACAGATGAGCTGCTGTATTTGACTTTACTTTGACTGTATTTGACGTTTTCATTTACATTGAGTGAACACAGTGTTAAAAAACGACAGCCCTGCTGTGTTTGATCCATTCATACCAGTACAACACACACTAATGCACCACCACTACATCAGTGTCAATGTAGTGCTGAGATTCATCCATCACCCAAATAGAACCTGATCTGTGCTGGTCCTGTGGGGGTCCTGACCATTAGAGAGCAAAGTAAAAAGGGTGAACAAAACTGCAGGAAAAGAAGTTTATTAACAAGTGAAAATATGCAGTCAAAAAATACAGGGTGAGTCAAATGGAAAATGACATATCTGAATACCCCAGCAAGCAATGGGTGAGGGGGCCTATCTTTTAGGCTATGACCAGAACATGGCCAACATCTTGAAAGCCACCATTTTGGATCAAGGGCAAGCTTTTCATATGGGAAGGTGGTCATGTAGCATATCGCACAAGACTCAGAAATTGATTGCCGCAATCAGATTTGCAATTTTGGGTGCATTTTGGGTTGTATATATGCCCCACAAAGTGATATGACACTGATTTATTACTTCAAACAGTTACCTGTGATTCGTAATTGATTTTCTTTGTTCTTCCTATTACAATTTAAATTTCAAGAGGAAATGAAAATAGAAATATAAATCAATTGACTTCATACTTCATACTTCATGCATTGTTTTTGTTTTTAGAGTTTTACTGAATAGATTACTGTAGGTCTAAATTTCTAAACTGACCTCTGTGCTGTAAATGTGGGAAGGTTTCGTAAATGTGCCTATGCATGACTTGTGACTCAAACACTATGATGAACTGACTGAGCAAATGTTCTTCCCAATCCAATTATAAATGCTGCTTGGGAATAAGGGCCAGTGACAACAAAGTATTCCCTGGCCTTCCGCCTAACTGGCACAAACCAAACTGTATTGATTTCTATATGATCCTGCTCTCTCCTCGCATTAAAATTTCCAGAGAGTCTGTGCCTTTTATATGATCGCTGTCTAAGATCCATTTTACCCACAGCATCTTGACATCCTCTCACTTGCATCTTTCAAATGAACAAATTTCCTTAACTGTCAGCATCTAAAAGGAAAAATGTCTGGAAACAAAAAGTACAATAATTACTTATTCTTTCTGAATTCCAACAACTTAATACATTTACATTTATGGCATTTAGCAGACACTCTTATCCAGAGAGAAACTTACAACTCATACAGTCTTACAATTCAAGCAATCATGGGTTAAGGGCCTGGCTTAAGGACCCAACTGTGGCAGCTTGGCAGAGGTGGGGTTTTGAACTCTGGACCATCGGGTCCAGTACCTTAACCGTTAGGCTACCACAGTCCACTAGTAAACTAGTAAACCTACATTTGACCTATGCAATCATAGGTGCATGCTTATTATATGGAATATTTAATTTCAAATGTATATGATCCCTTGGCTGTCAAGCTTAATAAGAGTGAAGACGGATGTAAGTGAGAAAATGCCTTGTTATGTATTAGGCTTTATTTTCATTTGTTTGATTATGGTTAATTTAAGGAAAAAACAGTTGACTGTATGTCCCCAAACTCTATTATAACTGTAGGTGAAACATAATTGGAACTGATTGTGACTTGTGACTTTATGACTGAAATGTTAAACCATGGTGAACAAATACCTGGCCCCTTGTTTTGTGTAATGCTGCCACTAGAGCATTGTTTTTAGCAATCTGCCTCATATAGGCAGAATTACATTAACCAAATGCATATAATATAGAGGGCTTTCGGTAAGTTCTGACGTAATATGAAATAATAAAATATCCTGATATTTCATTGTACCTTTGTAAAGCAAAGGTGCTATATTACATTTTAACAATGACATTTCATGAGTACAAGGCAACCCTAGAACTGCATAATATGCATTGTGCTTCTATTATTCTGTGCTGGTTCACTCTGTCTGAGGTTTGCCAGAAGCTATTAAATATTACTCTTCTGAACTAAACACATTCTCCCGTGTCCATGACAGTCTAAGCCAATTGTCGCAGCATGCTGCCTGTGTCAAATCCTTTACAATTCCCACACGATCACTGCTGGGTATAGCTTCTTATTCCTTCGTTCATCCTACTCGTCCTCGCTGTTTTAACTTGACAGAGTAATCCAATATGCCTCTGTTACACAGTGATGGTGTTGTGACCTTAGCCTGTATCCCTGGAAGAATATGGATTGTGAATGTATAAAGTGGGGAAAATAAGTATTTGATACACTGTCGGTTTTGCAAGTTTTTCCACCTACAAAGAATAAAGAGGTCTGTAATTTTTGTCGTAGGTACACTTCAACTGTACGCTCATTTGGAATTTGATGCCTGCAACACGTTCCAAAAGAGTTGGGACAGGGCAACAAAAGCCTGGGAAATTTTTTGAGAAATGCTCAAAAACACCTATTTGGAACATTCCATATGTGGGTGTCATGATTGGGTATAAAGGGAGCATCTCAGAAAGGCTCAGTCATTCACAAGCAAGGATGTGAACAAATGCATAAGCAAAAAGTCCAACAGTTCAAGAACAATGTTTCTCATCATGCAATTGCAAGGAATTTAGGTATTTCTTCATCTACAGTCCATAGTACCATCAAAAGATTGAGAGATTCTGAAGAAATCTCTGCAAGTAAACGGCAAGGCTAAAAACCAGCATTGAATGCTCATGACATTTGATCCCTCAGGCAGCACTGCATTAAAAACATAATTCTATAAAAAAAATTCTATAATGAATATTACCACATGGACTCAGGAACACTTCAGAAAACCATTATCAGTGAACACAGTTCATCGCTCCATCTACAAGTGCAAGTTAACACTTTACCATGCAATGCGAAAGCCAATTATCAACAACACCCAGAAACACTGCCGGAATTACCTGGTCCCGAGCTCATCTGAGATAGACTGACAAAAGTGGAAAAGTGTCCTGCAGTCTGACGAGTACATATTTCACATTTTTTTGGCAATCATAGATGTGTCCTCTCGGTTTTTTCTGTTGTATCAAATATTTATTTGAAGCAATAAAATGCAAATAAATGATTGAAATAGCATTGAATGTAATTTTCTGGATTTATTTAGATTCTGTCTCTCACAGTTGAAGTGTACTACAATATAAATGACAGGCCTCTCCATTCTGTGTAAGTGGGAAAACGATGGCTCGGTGGGTATCATCACCACCTCACAGCAAGGTCTGGGCTCTGTCAAGTCATACCCGTGTCTGTGTGGGTTTACTCTGGGTACTCCACTTTCCTCCCACAGTCCAAAGACTTGCATATTAGGTTAATTGATTACTGTAAATAGGCACGATCTGAGTATATATTACTAGCTTTGATGTAACCTTGTGTTTGCTGTTAAAATAGTCATTGATGCTGATCTACTTTGTTGACAACTAATGCCTCACAGCTCCAGAGATTCAATTCCAGTCAGTAGATCTTACATAAATAATGGTCAATAAAGTGGTTCTTGAACGTTTATGAACCCTTTAAAATGATTTAAAGCTCTATATTTCTACATAAATATAATCAAAATCAACATCAATATTTGACACAAGTTCTAAAAGTACATAAAAAGAAGACAATTAAACTAATAAGGCAAAATATTATACTTAATCATTAACTTATTGTTGAAAATGATCTATATATAGACTTGGAAGAAATGTATCACATTCTTCATATAGAACAGTTTGATCTCTGGGATGTTGGCGGGTTTGCCTTGCCCTTCGATTGGTCAGCAAAGTAAGGTTGGTGTTGGTTTTTCATCAGTTTGTACACACATTTGTTTGTGGATTGGTGTGGTACAAACTCTTAAAAGATTTATTCGTCACTTTTATCAGCCTGATGAGCATTATTCTGAGGTCCTCAGGAAGTCGTTTGTCATTCATGCACTATGAATATCATACTCTTGTAGATTCAGACTTATATAGACTTATAGATACTCCTGTAGATTCAGACTTATATAGACTTATAGATACTCCTGTAGATTCAGACTTATATAGACTTATATATACTCCTGTAGATTCAGACTTATATAGACTTATAGATACTCTTGTAGATTCAGACTTATATAGACTTATAGATACTCTTGTAGATTCACTTACACCTGATTTCCATCCCATTGTTCCATCCTTTTACATTGACACGAAAAGTTTTAAAGATTATAAAAGGAAAAAATGTTTTTTTTTAAACTCTGGACATTGCGGCCATAACCAGCTGGTCACCTTAATAGCCAATCAGTGCTGTGAATCCACAAGCATAACCAGGAATTACAGTTACAGTTAACATTTAAGTTACTTTCATGTTTATGACTTTCCGCTAGCTATTTTTAACAAGCTGTAAAAGGCATTTGTAGGCGTATGTGCCTTTCCTATTTTAAATAGTACTGCTTTGTTTGCTCAAAATTACCAGTATGTTGCCTCTCACCTATGGCTATATAAACTGATTTATATACACTGGTGTTTGTAATACTGTATATCAGTGGATTTTTATTTTTATTCAGTCAAATAAAAATATACTATCATTTAAAATCATATGTTTTTGTGATGCTGTGTAGATTGTGGAATGTGTAGATTCAGCAGTATCTCTATTTATGCACCGTTTACCCTTTACATTTATGTTAGAGTAGCCTAAAACACTATGTGAATATGGACATATCTGGTCAACATGTCCTGTTTCACAGAGCATAATGTGGTTGTATGCTGGCACATAACTCTACTTTTAAAGCATAACCATGCATAAACAGTTTATAGTGGATGCTAAATTTGAGATTATATCACTAAACTAAAATAGGAAGAAATTATATTTGAATGTTTAAAAAGCTATAGAAGAGAATAAGGGAAACGAATAACTACATAAACTAAATGTTTATCTTTAAGAATAGAAATTAGCAGTACTCTTCCAGTACTATGTTTTTCTAAAAAATTCACTCAGAAATCCAGCCCCTCAATTTACACAGATTGTATCATTTTACAGGCTGCAGAGTGCAAATATAAAAGCAATCCAAATGGAGTAGCATGCATGCTGCTGATATGTCACCATAGCAACCACTATAAAATTATGTAATATGATAACAGTGAAATAGCTTTTTCATATGTTTCAGTTATGATAAAGCAAAACCCGTTTTAAACAGGTTTTAAGCAATGGTATAAGCAATTCAACATCCAGAAAACTGCACCATAATAAGAAAATAATTTACTTGTCTCCACTTTGTTGTTGTTTTGTGTGTGTGCGTCTACTGAGTAATACAAAACTCAAACTGAGACAATGTTCTACTACTTTTCTTAACCAAATACATAAGTACTTGCACCATCAGTACAGTGTTTTATATAATCTTTCAGATCAGAAGCAGAAACACAAACAATTGTACAGTTTTTACAAATATATGAATCATTGACAGACCATACTTTATAAATATGCATACAAAACAAGACACATTATTATTATTATTATTACACATTACAACCAGCCACTTTATTAGGTACACCTGTTCAACTGCTTGTTAATGCAAATTTCTAAGCAGATAATAATATGGCAGCAACTTAGTGAATTTAGGCATGTATACATGATCAAGACAACCTGCTGAAATTCCAGCTGAGCACCAGAACTGCAGGAGAGCTGCACCCCTGGGCCATTTTTTCCCCGACGCCTCACACTGGCAGAACGGAACTATGATGTGGTCAAGTTAGCCTTTGAGGAGTGGAGACACTGGAGACTCTAACCAAGTTCGACCCCAGGGTGACCTCCAAACTGCCTCTATGTCCCCAGCCAGAGCCGCTGCCCTCCAGTGGGGACACATTGCCAAGTTCACCTGTCACCCATGGAGACACCGCACGTTGGCCCTCCTGCAGAGATGCATCTGGTGGTCTTCTGGTGCTTGCGCCCATAAGGCTTCCCACCAACCTTCAGCAGGCCTCCTTCAACCCTTGATAATCCTTGGATGCTCGTGGTCACACATCTCTGCTGACTTAATGGTGGGCTTCCCAAGTCCAACGGCATGAGTGTGATCCTCACTGTCGTTAACAGGTTCTCTAAGGCCATCCGCCTCATCCCCCTGCCGAAGCTCCCCACGGCCTCCGAGATAGAACCGATCCTGTTCGACATTGTATCAGACCTGGGGCCCTAATTCGTCTCCCAGGTATGTAGGACTTTCCTGGGTCCACAGGCACAATTAGTATGGAGGTTACACTGAACAGCCCCATCAGTAATGGATTCCGACGCTCAAGGCTGCAAGCCAGTGGAGAATACACTAGTGGCATTTCATAGATGAGAACGAGTTCCCATGTTCATCTATGTTTAACTAATAATTAGATGGATGTACCCTTTAAACAATTATTCATGTTCAAGTAATGCTACTCACAAATATGCTAAAGGGTTTGCTACTGAGGCTTCAGGAGTGCAATGGGAAGTTAATGAGGCATTTGTTGAACAGCTGGTGCGTATGTCATCAAACATGGGCTGCACAAGTAGGTACACGTGAGTTACACACGGAAGCGCTGAGAACTAATAACTTGTGACTGGACAACAGCATGGCTGAGTTTGTCTATTGGTGAATAGACTCTTTATTGCAGGTGAAGCCTCTAGAACATGCATAACACATGCACAGATGTAGAGGAGACAATCTACAATTCTACCAGCATGTCTGAAGAGAAGCATATGAAGTGACAGGTGTTCATCCTGTATCTGTGTGTTTTTACAAGTGGGTGTTTCCCAGGGCTGTTCTGTTTGGATGTATGGCAGCAGCAGAAACAGCAGTCTTTATGTGCGTGCACACACACAGACACACATACCATGTCTCACCATCTTTCTGGGGACTGCTCATTGGCTAAATGATTACTGTAGCTAATTATTGCTACACATGCACCTCTTACTAACCCTAACCTTACAATCAGTAACCTAAAAGTAACCTAACCTAAATCTTTTGCCCCTTTTTAAAAGAAAGTTGCAGTTTCTGTAAAGCATATGTGAGATATTTCAATCCATGTGGAAATATTTGTTCATATAAATATGGGCATACACACACACACACACACACACACACACACATACACACCTGCGGTGTGCTCCAACATGGTCATAAGAACAAATGAAAGCTCTACACTTATTTTTTTCACCTTATTTTCCAGGAAGGTTGAGTGGATAGTCGCCAAATGTACCTGCAATATAATCGTCCTTCCTACAGAGCTTAGAGAGAAAAAGAGAAAGAAGGAGACACACTCACCCATATGAAACAAATACAGAACTAATAGCATGCCAACCCTGTTGACAACACAGTCAGAGGGCATCAATAGGAGAATTAGGGCTGAATTTGAAGAGACAGTCTCTTGAGTGTATGTTTAATGCAGGTAGCACACCAGCTGTGATGATGACCAGCTGCTGTCACATTCAACAATGCTTTAAAAGAGTGGGAAGAAGGCAAGATGACAGGATGGCAAAAAACAACTGAATGTTGCATATGGAAGGGGAGTGGGGGAGAAAAGATGGGGGTACTGTAGCATGCTGCAGAGAGGGAGGGGGCAGAGTGAGAGAGAGAGGGAGACAGGGGGAGAAAGGGAGAGAGACAGATAGGGAAGGGGAGGGAAGGAGAGTAGGAGGAGTAGGTGAAGCCAAGGAAAAAAAACATACAGAAATGAGTGAAGGACCAGAAAGAGACCATGAGAAAAGGAGAGAAGGATATAGAGATACAGAGAGAGAAAGAAGAGGCAGAGGTAGAGCAATGGAGAATACACTCCATCTGGGAACCATGACAACCAAAGCAAGCACACACCAACCACGACTGCTATGAACATCGACAAAATGAAGATCATGGAACGAAAGAAAATGCTCAAAATGGCTCAGAATGGCTTCCTCTTTGAAGAAGGATACTTTTCTTTTTTAACTCAAGTCACTGGTAGTGGATTTCTTTTCTTTCTTGTGTTTTGTGGGTCTGTTTTTTCTTTTCCCGTCTGTAGTGGTGGAGAGATGCAGAGATGAATGGAGTGTTCTCTGGATCTGGTCATCACTGTGTAGTCCCTTCATTTTCAGGGAGAGATACGAAGAGCTTTACACACAGTCCTCTAACCCTGATGGAGTAATGGAGTCCCTGAGGTGGGCTTAATCCACCACCCCATGATTCCCTTCAGCAAAAAAGCTGAACTACTGAAAAACCGCAAGAAATCTGAAGAGGTGAAACATGTAATGCAAATGTCATTGGGTGAGTTCACATTCACGAGAATTTGAGAATTCTGGTGGTTATTACATTAAAATGTAACGTTGCATTTTCTCTGTATTATACATACAGCTTATACAAATATCCAGCTTTCTTTAGTTGTGCTTTTGGTACGTATTTAATTGTGCAGAATACCGAACACATCTAACTGCATCTGTAAACTGCATCACAATGTGTGTTTCACATGAGGCAACAGCAATTCCAAAGTGAACAGGTGAGTAAAATGTAAGATGGTAAAATATAAAGGCACCTAAAGCTGTAGTCAGTGGATGAAACATGGCCAGCAATGAGCACAAATGATTACATAAGTGCATGTTATTGCTGGTTCTGTTTAATCTATTTGCACACCCGAACCCAGCAACACATGCATAGGTTTCATGTTTTAGTTCAATTGTGACTGTTCTGATTTGGGCCTTTAGGGAAAGACGGCCCTCTGACAAAGGCAACCTTTTCAAAATACACATACACAATTAATTGCAGCACTCATCACTAACTGTCAACAGGTGATTAACAGTGTACAATAAATCTCTAATGGCAGCACTCTCTAAAGACCCTTCAGGCACCGGATAGCCTGAGGACCACAATTTATGGGTGGACATGATACAGACGAGTCCCCTCTCTGGTTCTTTACAATACATCTAATCAATTAATACTGCCTAAGAGAGCTAGCAAGGTGAATCCAAGCTATACAGTAGAAAAATATTATTTACTGCATTTGGATAATATTTTAATGTAGATGAAGCTGGATGAAAGATCACTATGATTTTATTAATGAATTAGAGAATGTCCTGCTTTATATTGTGTGGTATATAACATGAATGTTTTGCATACAAAGATAAATACAGCTACATTTATAGCTAAATATACAATTGTGACAAAAACACCGTCCACAACAATGTCAAAGTGTAACACTGTCTAAACAAAACAAAAATCTGTAAAAAAAAAAGGAACAGGCATTTTTAGGGAACAGTTATCAAATTAAATGGGTTGAGATAAAGCACAGCTGTTAGATGTTCATTTACAATATTAAGTATGAGAATGCCCATTGTTATATAACTAGATAAGTCCAAGTTCTGAGCTGCACTGCGTCCTCTTGTACTCTGATGTGCTTTGATGTACCTGTGTGGTTGTGAAACTGTTACACATACCCGATTAACACTTGTAAAATCTTATCAAGTTCTCTGTTCATTCTTGTCATTTTCCATGTCAGGGTACACTGGCAGAATCATATAGAATAAAGGAGTAAAGTGAGTGTGTAACAGAGCAAAACTAGACCACATGAATGATAACCAACGATGCATGCTGTTGTAGCTGGTACAGATTAAAATGATCCACCAGCAGTATCTGGCACTCCCACTCACTGCACTGGCTACAGAGACTGGAAAATGTCTACAGGTGGTCGAGAATGACAAATACTCCAAGGATGTATGAGTCCTGGCACAACCACAAAAAGATGCAGTACGGCCAAAACTGCTTAGGTTCCCTTGTCCTGGAGGACAGTGAGCTAGTGGATGAATGACCTCTGGTGTGTTGTACTACCTTACCATAGAAAAATGATAAGCTCCTTGTGCCTGTTTACTTCCTAACGCTATTCTACAAGTGAAGAGAAATGTGTTTTTATTTTTACGTTTCACCTACACGTTTATGGTCAAAAGCTCTGTTCCACAATATTAAGAAGAGGTTAAAACATATATCTTGAACATCAGGTTTTTTTTAAACCGGAATCACAGTTGAGTTTTTGTTTCTTAACATCATCTCAGAGGTCAGGAGGCTGAATGGTAATAAATTACTGGTAATGTAGCTGTGCTATTGACTGACAGCAGGAGCAATGAGGCTGGTCTGTCTAATGATGATCCTCTTGCAAGGAGAATTAATACTTGTTAATGCAAATCGGTAACAGTGAGTCATTGCAGAACAAGCAGCAGGCCGAATTTATGTAAACAACAGCTCACCAATTCCCATGTTAGGGTAAAAATAGTGTGTAAAAATAAAGAAAAAAGATAAAGAAAAGGATACCCCAATTGCATTCTGCTTCACCTGTGCTTAGAAAACAGCTGCCACTATCAGGCTGAGTGCTTGCACCGTGTCTTTCTAACGTCCTGGCAGTGTGCTGCTCATCTGTCGTAGCTTTTGCCTAAGATTAACAACCCAAATGTTCTTTGTCTCCTCTGTCCTCTGTCCTTTTCTGTCTTTACGTCATCCCAAGCTACAAGTATAAACAAGACAAGCATGACAATCAGTTCACTTCAGCTTTAATATGAAACCATTTCCCACTCTCCTTTTTATTACAATTTATACCAAAATGTTTATATTACATACACATGAGCAGTACAATATCTATGCAAATAGTTTGCATGACACATATATTTATATATTATATATTATAATATATATATTATTTTGTTATTATTTGAATATCTAAATATTAAGAAATTTGACTTATCAATTAAAATAATATTATTTAATGTTATTAATATTTATTTACTTATTTAATTTTATTCTATATTATTAATTAATATCACTTCTCAATAATTATCTCTAGCAACATTTGGAGCCTTGCACCAGGGTTATGAAGTACATTTATATACTGTTGTCTGACTAATCTTTGGTCATCAAAATTTCACAGCTGTTAGGCTGATGTTCTCTTCACTGTACTGTTAAGATCCTCAGTGTGTATATCGGCTAAACACTAAGGCCCAAGCCTTAGAAAGCAGCAAAAGCAAAAGAAAGCAGAAAATAAAACAACTGTGAAAAATAATGACTGCCCTAACAGCAACACCTTGATAAGTCAAGCCGTTCATATTTTATTCTTCAGTTAAACACGTTATTTTACAACCCCAGCTCAGAAAAATAATTCGTTCATTAATTACTTCCAGTCTTGCAAAACATTTTTTCTAAAATAAACAAAAACAATTGTAATGTTGTCATTCCTTCTTATTACACTTAAAAGATGTTTTAGCACAGAGGATACAAAGCAGTTCAATGTTTCAGATGTTATTTTGTCCCATTCTTCCTACAAACCCATATTCAGATATGCAAGAGTATGAAGTTACCGCTGTCGCATTTGTCATAGAAGTTGCCCTTTGTGGACTGAGATTCTACCAGATTCCTTGTATGTACTGTAGATTTGTGAAATATTAAAATCTCTTGATTATTAAGCAAGGTTATTAAACATTTCACTCATTTTCACTCATTTGTAGAAATTATGAAACTGGAGATCCTCTGGCCATCTTTGTTCAGTAAAGCAACCTTTCCTAGATGCTGCTTTTGTACAAAATCACGATAACAATCACCTGTTGACATTATCTGAGCCCCTAAGTTTCAACATTTTTGGAATGTGTTACAGGTCTGAAATGCAGAAATGGATGTTTAATAACAAATGAAATTAAGCTGACTAGGAAAAAAAACATAAAAGTGCTCGGGTTCATACTGTAATGAAATATCAATCAAAGGAAATAAAAAAACACAGTTTTTTTAACATGCATTTTACTGTTCCAGCATTTTCTGATTTGGGTTTGCATTGAGTAAGATCTTGGATCTTACATTAACAATTAACCAGGGGAAACTACAAAACACTAGCTGTGCCTAAAGGGGAACTGTAGCAATAGCCTGTGTTATTAATAGTTTCTTCAGCAAGCCATTGCGTTACAATGCCCAGAGGTTAAAGGAGAAATAAATAGTGCCCTGTATAATCAATATGATCTGACATGTATGTGCATGGCAAGACCCTATATAGGTTAATCAATAACCGGTATTCCAAGTATTCTAAGATATTTGGCTTGTTTTCCGGGAGAGTGTTTGTGTAAGCGTCTCTCCCTTGTTCATTCTCTCTCTGTCTGACAAAAAGCAAAGTCAAGACACATTTTGCATGTTGCTCTTTCTCTCTGTTTTGACAAAGTAATGTTTCTTAAACTTGTGTTTATAACTGCAGACAAAGGCCTATAAACTGAGATATTTGCTGTTTGTTTCCTTTAACTAAGTAATTCAGTGATAGCTGAATCACACACATCAGTATCACTTTACCTTCACATATTTCAGGACATAATACACTGTTCCTAGTTCTACCATACATTATGTCCTGGATATATTCACAAGTGCACAGCATCAGGGGTATTAACAGGTTGCATGTAATATAAAGTACATTATGTGCATGTTCTTACGAAATGCATGGCATATTACTGTACATTGCATGGAGTCTGCTGCCCCCCCCCCCCCCAATATAAATCCAATTGATGTTTTTTTAAATGATTTGGTTCTATTGCATTAATGAAGCATGCAATCAGCATTATTATCTGAAATAAGAGGCTAAGAGGAAACCACACTTTTGTAAGACATGCAGAATCTGGGTTGTCATTGTTTTGCTGAAATAAGCAGGCTAGTCTCATGAACTGTGTTCACTGACAATGATTTTCTGAAGTGTTCCTGAGCCTATGTGGTAATATCTATTACAGAATGATGCTAGTTTTTAATGCAGTGCCGCCTAAGGGATCGAAGGTCACAGATAATCAATGTTGGTTTTTGGATTTGCCGCTTACTTGCAGAGATTTCTCTTGATTCTCTCAATCTTTTGATGATGTTATGGACTGGTAGATGATGAAATTCCTAAATTTCTTGTAATTGCATGTTGAGAAACGTCGTTCTTAAACTGTTGGACTATTTACTATTTTATAATCAATGCAAAATTTAACTGTAGAAATGACAGAACAGGACTGATAAGAACACATTTTCTAGTTAGTACTCAAGCTGCTGCATTCTGCACTATTTGAATTTTACTAGAGATGTTTTTTAATTAATCTAACACATGCCTTTGGAGTGTGGGAAGAAACAGCTGTACCCAGTGTAAACCTGTGCAGTCATGTCGAGGTCATGCAGACCACACAAAAAAAGGACCCAGGCCGCTAGACCCTGGGATTAAAGCCAGGACCTTCTTGCTGTGATGCAGTGGTACTAGAAATAATTTTAATAATAAAAAATAAAACAACTGTGATTGGTGTGATTTCAAACAGGTGATGCTAACAGGTCATTATAATCCTGGTACAAAAGCAGCATCCAGGTAAGGCTCAGTCTTTGATAAGCAAAGATGCATGAGCAAAGGATATCCAGTTTGTCAAAAAATGTGTGAGAAAATTATTGAAATGTTTAAAAACAATGTACCTAAAAGAAAGATTGGAAGGGATTTGCATATTTCTCCCTCATATTAAATTATTCCTTGAATCAGGAGAAATTTCAGTCATAAAAGCTCCTCCAAGATTTAAAAAGACGTAAGCTTAAGCTTAAGCTCAGTATTCCAAGTCTTTGTTGTTTGGAATGAATGGATGGTGTGTGCTCTGGACCAAAGAGTAAACGGAAAATCCAGACTATTATCAGCAAATAGTTCAAAAGTCATGATCTTTCATTGTAGGGGCTATAGCAGTGCCCTTCACAAAGGTCATTTACACTTCTGTGATGGCAGCATTACTGTAGAAATGTACATTTCTCAGAATTTAGAACAACATATACTGCCTTAAAGATGTCACCTTTACATGGTAAAAAACCACATGCTGCACATATTACAAAAACATGGATGTGGATAAATTCTAGTATGGGCACTGGACTGGCCTGTCTGCAGTCCTGACCTGTCCATAATAGAGAATGTGTGGAAAATTTGGAAAGTAAAAATGCTGACCCTGTTCTGTTATACTGTTACCCTGTACAAAATAACACTGGAAACACTAAATTGCTTGGTATCTTCTGGCCCAAAACATACAATCATACCAAAATTTTTGGCTCCTCTGAATTTTTTCCAGAAAATGAAGTATTTATCTCAGACATTAATTGCAATTACACGTTTTGTTATACACGTTTATTTCTTTGTGTGTATTGGAACAACACATTGAAAACTGAAAAAAAGCCAAACGTGATATAATTTCATGCAAAAGTCCAATAATGGGCTGCACAAAATTGTTGGCACCCTCAACTTAATATTTGGTTGCACACCCTTTTGAAACATATAACTGAAATCAATTGCTTCCTATAACAAGCTTCTTGCTCCTCTAAACTGGAATTTTGGACCACTCTTCATTCGCAAACTGCTCCAGGCCTCTCATCTTTAAAGAGTTATTTTAAGATCTCCCCACAGGTGTTCTATGGGCTTTAGATCCTGACTCATTTCTGGCCACTTCAGAACTTTCCAGTGCATTGTTTCTTTCCATTTCTGGGTGCTTTTGGAAGTATGTCTGAGGTCATTGTCCTGCTGAAAGACCCATGACCTAGGACGCAAACCCAGCTTTCTGACACTGGGCACTACACTGAGACCCACATTGCTTTGCTTATATTCAGATTTCATGATGCCTTGCACATAGTCAGGGCACCTAGTGCCAGAGGCAGCAAAATAAACCCAAAACATCTTTGAACCACCACCATATTTAATGTAGGTACTGTGTTCTATTCTTTGTTGCACTCAGAATGATGTGCTTTACCAAAAAGCTCCATCTTGATCTCGTCTGTCCACAAGACGTGTTTCCAGAAGGATTGTAGCTTACTCACATACATTTTGGAAAACTGCAGTCTAGCCTTTTTATATATTTGTGTCCTCCTGGGTCTCCTGCCATAGCGTTTTATTTCATTCAAATGTCGACGGCTTCTTCACGTTGACACTGATACAGCTTGAGCCTGCAGAACAGCTTGAATTTCTTTGGAACTTCATTGAGGCTGCTTATCCAACATCCAGACTATGCTGTGTTAAAACCTTTCATGAATGTTTCTCTTCCGTCCATGTCCAGGGAGAATAGCTACAGTTCCATGGGCTGTAAAATTCTTGATTATGTTGCACAAAACAACACTTTCGGAATGTTTCGAGTCTCAGACAGTTCTCTTCTCTTCTTTCTGTTCTTCATACTTAGTGTGGCACACACAGACACACAATGCACAATATTAAGTCAACTTCTCTCATTTTAATATGGTTTCAAGTGTGATTTTTATAATAACCACACCTGTTATTTCCTGAGGGGAGTTTAAATGAGCACCACATGCTTAAAACACCCAGAATTCTGAATAGGTGCCAACAATTTTGTCCAGCCTGTTTTTTGGAGTTTTTCCATGAAATTATATCACGTTTGGCTTTTTTCTGTATTTTATGTGTTGTTCCAATACACACAACTTAAATAAACATTTGTATAACAAAATGTGTAATTGCAATGAATTTCTGGGATAAATACTCTATTTTCTTAAAGACATTTCAGGTATGTCAACAATTTTCAGCCATGGTTTTATGAGCTAAAAACGAATGGCAACACATGATTTATAGCAGTGACACATGCTTTATAATCTTTTGGAATGTGTTGCAGACCTGAAATACAGAAATTGTTTATTAACAAATTAAATTACCCTGACCATACAAATCATGAAAGATATCAGGTTCATACTGTCTAGAATGAAATAAAAGTAAATCTAAGAAATCCTGTTTGTTTTTTATATGCATTTCCCAACTTTTTCGGATTTGGGGTTGTATAACATCATGTTAGCAGTCCACGTTCAAATGTAAATGGTTGATTATATGAAACTGCTTCAGCTCTAACACAACTTTCTGATTTGGACAATGACAGTATCTACATGAGGCAATCACACATGCAGTATGTTGTTATTTTCAGGATAGCCAAGGATGGTTAGCTATGTCATCATTTGATTTGTAATCTCTTACAGAATTTTGAAATCTTCATGTATCTGGGGATTATTTAATTACCTAGATTCCAGAAAAGATTTGGATTTTTTATGTACAGACCAATAAAAAGTACCTAATTAAGATTTATGTTCATAATCTGTTATTGAGGATGGAATAGAGTGTTTGTGACCTGAAAATACCATAATGTTTGACTATGAGTTACTGTAATGCTCAGTACTTTGAATAAATGCATTATTAGTGTAAGGTGGACATATTTTAATCTATATCTTTCATTCATTGTTTTTTAAAATTCTCTGACACAGAACTTTACTCTTTGGCTAATATGACTACTGCAGTAGTTGAAATATATTCTAATTTTTGGACCACCTACCATACTTTTTTCTTAATCAACTGATAATCATTTAGTTTATTAATTCCATCTGCAGAAACTGCCATTTAATCTGAAATATGAAACAAAAGATCAACAACATAAAGAGAGCAAAATCAGATATCAATCAATATCAACATAAAGAGAGCAAATGAATGAATTTTGTATCTATTCCAAACGAGGATGGTGTAGATTACTCATGGATGCTTTACTGCACTGCTGTAACACTGAAATATCTGTAAAGAGTAAGTTCTGCTGCTTGTTATGATGTTATGATGTATGATAGTCAGTTGATGAGTCATTCCAGAGTTATGAAACCATGAATGTAAGATATAAACCAAGTATATAAAATTGGAGCCGAAATTAGGTACTAAGGATTAATATACACATTGAATACACTGCTCACAAAAATTAGGTAATAATTCAAAATGAATAAGAAGTGATTAATTTAATGAAACATATCATCAGAAAAGCAAATGAAAAGTCAAAGAAAGTTGTTTGATTACGCAAATGAGACGCAAACTCACTTATAGTGATTGAGTAGCAAGTGATATATTCCTGAGGGTGAACAGAAGCATGTTAAACTGGATGAGAGTAACACACACTGACTGTTCAGTAGGATGTATGATCACCCAAGACTGCCAAAACACACTGACAGTGATGGGGCATGGACACGATCAGATTGTTCAGCAGTTCTTGTGGGATCCTTCTCGTATTTATTTTGATATATCCCAGAACGTTTGTGAGACCGGTATAAAAGTCACAAGTACAGACATGCAAAAAATATCAATTACTTGTTCTCATCCCTCTTTCCAAAGTAACCACTGGAAACTTTAAAATGATGTGAAAATACATGACATTATATATCGACATGTGGCAATTTTTTTAGAAATGTAGCAATTGCTATTACAATAAATCATGTCCCAATTTCTATAGTTTAGCATAAAAATGGTTTCACAGGATAAAATCTGAACACTGTGTACAGACTGACTTCATGTACAACAAAGGTGGAACTTGTGGAAAAGTCAGTCTTTCTGTAGTTGGATGGTGGAGCTCTGGCTATGTCAAGATCGACATAACCATCATCATCAGCATAACCATCATAATTTATTAAGTGTGAACGCTATCAAGCAATGTCCTGGGTTTAGTGCCAAGGTGGTATAGCATGGATCCTTTCTGTGTGGATTCTGCATGTCCTCCTCATGTGTGGGTGGGTTTACTCTCGGTACTCTGGTTTCCTCAGGTTTACTCTGGTTTAACCTACCTCTTATGTTAATTTATTACTCTAAATTGGCATTAACTTCAATGTGTATATGTCACTAGTATTGGGATAACCTTGTATATAGATGTAGCCTTGTGTATGGCACTGACATTATACAAACAAAGCAGTAAGGCACTCATATTTGGTTGTATTTCCAGCTTCTGGTGAACACATGGTAAAGCCAGTGTAATACAGTATATGGGAAAAAGTATGTAGAAGCCCTTTCTAGTAAATCATCTTTAGGATTTTACACATATTCAGTGGGATCATAGTAAGAGGCATACAGGCAGGGGTGAAAGTCAGAACAGTCTGGTACTGTGTTCCGCTTAAAGATTCAGTGGGAGATCCAGTCATTTTAATTTTAAACAAAAAAATGTCTTGATGTGTTAGTGTCTAACATATTTGTCGTATCTTACCCAGGTTAAATAAAAGGAAACAGCATTAAAACCTAAAGAGTTTAATGGTCGGTGTGGTTGCTCAGTAGGTAGCACCCATCGCCTCACAGCAAGAAGGTCCTGGGTTCGATCCCAGGTTGAGTGACCTGGGTTTTATCTGTGTGGAGCTTACATGTCTTCCCTATGTCCGCATTGGTATACTCCAGTTTCTTTCCACAGTCCACAATACCTGCATGTTAGGGTAGTGTGTGTATGTGCGTGCATGCATGTGTGTTTTACGCTGGATTGGCATCCTGTCTAGGATTGTTCCTGCTTGTGTCACGAGCCACCTTCCTGCAATACTGACCAATTATCAAGGGGATAGGAAAATGAATTATGTCATAGTTAACCTGTCTTTGTATAGGTAACATTAATGTTACCCTTATTGTCAATGGAAAAGATAAATGAAATCTTAAAATTTAATAATAAAATAATAATATCAACAAAAATGCATTTGTTTTTCGTTTCATGCAATCAGGCATGAAAACATAGCTGTGGAAAACATCAAATTTCCTGAAAATATTTCCTGAAAATAATATTGTAACTGTTTCATATTCCTCAATCGTTTCAAATTTTTAAAATGAAATTCTACCTGCCTGACAGATTTTATGCACCTTTGTAATGTATTGGCATAGAAAGAGGACTGGGCAGAACTGTCTGTCCATTACTGGGACTTGGAGATTTACCCATGCTATGATTTTTACTGCCAGGTATAAGTACAACTGCAGTTGGCCGAGTTCACTAGGGATGGGTATCAGCCTGGAATCGAACCAGGGACCTTCTTGCTGTGAGGCAGCATTGGTACCCACCGAGCCACACCAATTAATGTTGGTGGAATTCAATAGGTGTTGTTATTTCATTAAATTTAAAGTACACAAAATCTACTTTGAAGGCCAGGCGCAGACTTTGAGAGTTTTTTGTGTGTTTGTGTATCCACTGGTATGCATGAGATGACATTTCTATTTGGCAACACAACTAACTTTAGATCCCCTGGAGGGATATAAGAATCCCCATACTATATCTACAGTGGGGGAAATAATTATTTGCTCCCTTGTTGATTTTGTAAGTTTGCCCACTTACAAAGATTTGAAAAGTCTATAATTTTTAACAGTGAGAGACAGAATATCTAAAAGAAAATCCAGAAAATTACATTGTATAAAATATATAAATTTATTTGCGTTTTGCAAAGATAAATACTTTTTATTTGATCCCTTACCAAACATTAATAAGAGTTCTGGCTCTTACAGAACAGTTTGACGCGCCTAAAAAACTCTGCTTTAAAGAATTATCTGCATTACAGACACCTGTCTTAAATTGTCACCTGTATAAAAGACACCTGTCCACAGACTCAATTAATCAGTTAGACTTTAACCTCTCCAACATGGGCAAGAGCAAAGAGCTTTCTAAGGATGTCAGGGACAAGATCATAGACCTGCACAACACTGGAATGGAACTGGAATGGAACACAAAACCATAAGTAAGATGCTGGGTGAGTAGGAGACAACTGTTTGTGTAAGAAAATGGAAGAAATGCAAAATGACTGTCAATCGACCTCAATCTGGGTCCCCATGCACAATCTCACCTCGTGGGGTATCCTTGATTATGAGGAAGATGAGAAATCAGCCTGAAACTACACGGGGGAAC
>JAUZST010000206.1:69284-112657 GCA_034779995.1 Parotocinclus haroldoi | reverse complement strand
ATAACATTACACGTATATAATAGGATTTGTTTCGGTACTTTAGGATTTGGTCCGAATAAGCGACTGGTCCCATTAACCGGATTCAACTGTATATGCCAAAAAATATCTAGTGGGAAAAAGCTTTAAAATAACACTGGGACCGTAATACCTGTCATCATGTGATGTTATCCTTTGTCCACAAACTTCTCTGGAAGGGGTGAATGACAGCAACCGCAAATCCTCCAGCTGATTAAGGAAGTGTCGTTCTAACAGAGACGAGAATTAGGTTGAAAAAAGTGATTGGTGAGTGAACATTACCAATGGATATTTCATGCAAATCTGATGTCTAGCAGGTTCATACTAGAGGCAAACTTCCATGACCGTAACATTTCTGTAATGTCTTTGCATTTAGGAAAAATAAGAATCAACATCCACGTCAGAAGTGACGACAAAATATTATCACAATAAGAAGAAAACGACACCTTTTAAAATGAATTTAAACATAAACTAAGGCGGTTGGGGACCTTTTTGAGTTTCCCCAAGGGTTCTTCCTTTTAAGGTTTAGGGAGTTTTTCCTTTCCACTGCTACCTTAGGCTTGTTCAATTTGCTTTGATTAATATTATATTAGTAGATAATTAAAACTGTAAAGCTACTTTAGGCTCCATTGCAAAAAGCGCTATAAAAATGAATTGGACTTCCATCTATCTAAGCATTTAGCAGATTTAGAGCGACTTACAACTAATACAATCTCATTAACTACGACTGTTACAGAGTAAGTGATTTCAGGTTAAGGGTCTTGCTCAAGGACCCAAAAGTGACAGCTTGGCAGAGGTGGGATTGAATCCTGGACCTTGTGGTCCAAAGTCCAGTATCTTAATCTCTAGGCCACCCCAGTCACAGATTTGACTTGAATAAGGAGTCAATGAGAACTATTTTCAGCTGCTCACAAAAATGAATGGATATTTCAAAATTAATATGAAGCGATAAAAGAGGTATTTGATCTTTTTTTTGTCTTTAAACATTTACACCTGAAAAAGCAAACGACAAGTCAAAGAAAATTGTTCTATAATGCAAATGATGTGCAAAAACAACTGATTTAATTGGTGAAAATGCACTATATAAAAGGCTGAAAGTGTTGGAGTATTTGAATACTCCCTGATTTTGAAAGTCCACATCCTGCAATTTCTCAGCCCTTGCACTGCCTCTGTAACACAATTTTCCCGAATCAAATGCATAGACTGGCCTTCACATTCTCCACACCTGAATCCCATTGAACATGCTTGGGATTTACTGGGAAGACGCCTGGCAAACTGGCCAGTGCCTCCCATAACACTTCTTGAGCTGGCAGTTGCCCTGGAGCAAGAGTGGCAGAGGAACCCACAAGAACTGCTGGATAATCTGATCCTGTCCATGCCCCATCACTGTCACTGTGTTTTGGCACTCTTGGGTGACCACACGCCCTACAGAAGAGTCAATGTGGGGGCACACTTGTCCAGTTTCAGATGCTTCTGTTCACTCCCACAAATATATCACCTGTTTCTCAATCACCATAACTGAGTTAGTAGCTTACCTCACACACACAAAGTCACTTCCTATTTAAGATAAGATAATCCTTTAATATTCCTGCATTGGGGATATTTAAAGTTTACAGCAGCAAAGGGATAGCAGTGCACGACAGTAGAAAGAAAAAAAGAAAATAAAAAATGATAAAGAAATAGTGTATATGCACAAAAACAGAATAAATGTATATATATATCTCCAATGTGTACAAGTATACAGAGCACAAAGGTAATAAATGTAAAAAATGTCCTTGTTGCAAAAAAAGAAAAAAAAAAGCATGATAAACCAGAAAACAAAGAAAATTACAAACAATAATGAATTTTTTAATTTTTTTTTTTAAGTTAAAAAGCCCAGATGTGAGCAGGAGCTCCTATGTGTATATATCCTATGTGTACAAATATACAGAGCACAAAGGTCATACATTTACACCCGCAGACAATAGACAGAGCACAAGGGTCATAAATGTAAAACAAAAAAATGTGTCCTTTTTGCAACAAAACCATGATAAACCAGAAAGCAAACAAAATTACAAACAATAATGAAGTTATAAATAAGTGAAGACGTGAGCAGGAGCTGCTATAAAAGCTGCTCAGATCAACACTGATTACTTTTTAGACTTGTCAGTAAAAATGCATACCATATTAAGGCCCAGGTCTTAGGGGGGTTAAATACATATGTTTCAATCCAAAACACCATGCAAAGTGAACAGTACAATTCGACTGTGCTCTTACCAGTGACGTTGGGGTCTTTTTTCTGCCTCCACTGGGGTACGAAGACAGTGATCTCTCTATGACCCCTTCGCCAGAAAGAGTCCACAGCGATCGCAATCCCACGACAGGAGAAAACTCGATTCAGCCCATGCCTGAAAAGAAGCAGCAACAATTTATGCCTTACTTACAGCCTTGTGTTAGACAAAGCGAGGTATAAAACAGTTTAAAAATTCCCAACCAAACCACTGACACTGGATCAGTTCCAGTGTCGTACAGGGTTTCGGGCCAAACAAACCGGTACATTATGAGTCCTGCACGTTTTGGGACTTTTGGAACTTTTGGCTGTGCCAATTAAACGCTGAAGTAGCAATTAGAGTAAGATCTGAATGTTGAACCACCTTGGGATGTGATGTCAGCATTTTCATTGTAAAAAATAAACTGGGTTTTGTATGATTCTTCTCCTGCTCTGTCTAAAAGCATCAGATCAGCCACCTCTAAATGGCAGGCGGTCTGAAACGCTTATTGTGCAAGTTTCATTGACATATTAAACAATCCTCGCTCTCTCTGGTTTTAACGTTTACGCTCCGAACACAATCTGGTTTCTGCCTTTTTGTTTTTCTGCACTCACTTTGCTGGTGCAAGAACAATATAAAGGACATAACGCTTATAACTGATAAAAGTCTACATTTACTGAATCCACTGGCATGCTGCTGGGACTGCTCCCTTAATATTTAACACTGCCTCATCTTGAATGTCCACATCCTGCAATTTCCCAGCCCTTGCAACACGATTTGCCTGCATGTGAAGCTTGAAGAGCCAAAGGACGTATTGAAGTTGGTCAAACACAGATAACAGCGCAACAACACTTGGAACATCTCCAAACATGACTGTGGAATCGCTTTCAAAAGACTGGAACAGCATAAAAAAAAAAAAGAAAAGAAAAAAGACTAGGGCAGGGTCGCCCATCGGCCACAACAACAATGCTTCAGGAGGCAGGAATCAAATGCATGGACTGGCTTTTGCATTCTCCAGACCCGAATCCCATTAAACATGCTGGGGATTTACTGGGAAGATGCCTGGCAAACCATCCAGTGCCTCGCACAATACTTCTTGAGGTGGAAGTTGCCCTGGGGCAAGTCATTGTGGGGGCACTCTTATCCAGTTTGACATGCTTCTGTTCACACACACGAATACATCACTTGCTACTTAATAACCATAACTCAGTTTGCATCTCAGTTTCATAATCGAACAACGTTCCTTAACTTTTCATTTGCTTTAATGATGATATTGTTTAAATCAAATCAAATGCTGAAAACCTTCTGAAAAAGATTTACCAACAACATTCCGGCTAGTTTTTAAAGCAAACTTAAAGTCAATAATGATAGAATTACTACTTTTCATTGAGACACTGTATATTAAAACATTGGAAGCAAAAATAGACACTAATAAATTAATCCACTAATAAATTAATTTAAAAAACACACAAAAATATTACTTTTTAAACCTCACTGTAACTAAAGCAAAGCACTGATAAAAACATAGGATTACATTAAATCAAATTAAAACATTACGTTAAAACAACTTCATAACAATAAAAAAAAAAAACAGGATTTGTTCATCACACAAATGTATTATTAACGTCCTGTTGGAGAACGCAACAGAAAACAACAACAATTACTTTGATTCTAATAACAGAAATGTTTCTTTTATATTCGACCACATCATCCTAACTATACCCTTCCTGAACTTTGACCTACATGTAACCAAGTTATGCAAAAATATTAAAGTTTTTCAATTATGAAGCTGATACAGGAATGTCGGATGAAAAGTCCTTAAAATTTGCTCACAAAACATGTAGGGGGGGGGGGGGGATGTCAAAAATGACATGAAGCGAATAAAAAAATTTGAATTTGATTTTTCGTTTGATTTTATTTCAATAGACAAGATCATCAGAAATGCAAATGAAAAGTCAAAGAAATCTGTCCGATTATGCAAATGAGATGCAAACTCAATTAGGGTGAACAGAATCCTGTTAAACTGGACCAGAGTGCCCCCATAATGACTGTTCAGTAGGGTGTATGATCGCCCAAGAGTAACAAAACACACTGACAGTGATGGGGCATGGACAGGATCAGATTATCCAGCAGTTCTTATAGGATCCTCTTCATATTTATTGTGAAATCACCCCATATTTTTGTGAGCAGTACATATCTAATCAATCCATTTGTTCAACTATCCGGTCTAAAACTGAAGCGTTCGAAAAGATTTGACGTCTGCCTTTGTGGTTTTGACTGGGGACACAGATAATAATCTGATGATTTACATTTACAGCATTTAGCAGACGCCCTTATCCAGAGCGATTTAGAACTCATACAGTCTTACAATTTCAAGCAATTGTGGATTAAATGTTTAAATGCTTAAACCCAACTGTGAAAGCTTTTATCAGAGGTGGGATTTAAACCCTGGACCATCCAGAGTCCAGTACCTTAACCGCTAGGATAGCACAGTCCATCCGATAAGATTTCTACAGTCAATTATTTGAATAGTCATGTAAACAGAATCAAGGTCTAGAAACCAGCTAATAAATCTGAACAAAAGCTGGATTTACCAGTGAATGTATAAACATACTCTGATTTCAACCAGCATGCACACACACGTAATCAGAGCATAGTGTGTGACACTCTCTCTTTCTCCTCTCTCTCTCCCTCCCTCCCTCTCTCTCTTGCATTCTCTCACTTTTCTCTCTCTCTCTCACATTCTCTCTCTATTTTAACTGATCAAACGATCAATCTGTAGCAAGGCGCGTTTTCTGAGCTATTTTTAGACGACGTTTGGGTTCGTTTCCATTAACCTGGTGGCTTGTTTTACCTTGTGGGACCTGGCAACCCTGGAATTAAATGCCAAATAGCTATCAAACACTTATACAAGCTCAAAAAAATGAAGAAATAGAATATTCTTCATCTCTTAGATGGTAGGAAACCATGAATGGAGACAGTTTTAAGAAGCTGTTAAAGAAAACCTACTTAACGTTACATCCTTTTGTGAAATCATTGGCTGGTTGGAATGTAGAAATAGTTTTATGGCCTGATTCATGTAAACCCATTATCTGATCCAAGTGCATGTAAAATTGCTGACAGAACAAAGCGGATTTTCTGAAGCTTTCTGATTATCATGTGGATGTAAAAAAATAAATGAAAAAGACAGAGAGAGCAAGAAAGAGGGAGAGCAAAGAGGAAGAAAGACAGAAAAAGACACACACACACACACACACACACACACACACACACACACACACACACGCACGCGCGCACACATCTCACTATCTTTGTGGGGCCCAACCATAGACCATGACAATTGTAGCTCCAACGCGAACCCTAACCTCAGTAACCTAAATCAAGTCTTTTTGTTTTTATTTTTTTAAAAGAAAGTTATTGTGTAAAAAAAAGTTACCTCATGGAAACCAGCAAAATGTCCCAACAATGTCAAAAATGTCAGTTCTTTCTATCCTTGTGGACACACACACACACCTACACACATCTACACACACTTTAGTGTGGGAACTTCCCTCTGAGAGAAAGTGGTGCCGAACAGGAAGTGATACTTGATCTACCATAGATGACGTGTGTAGTAAAATCACCTTGCCAATCTGGAAATAGTAATTGCAAAATATGCAAAACCCCCATTCAGTTCTGCCGTATGTTTCAAACTAATAGAATAAAAGCCCCTGGTAATTCTGACCACCACCGGTCTAATCTAGTCCTATCTGACTAGTGCCTGTCTATCTGACTAATCTGACTAGTGCCTGTCTAGTCCTAATCTAGACCTGTCTGTCTAAGTATATTTTCAAAAGGATAAACAGCAGGCATTGATAAGTCCTGTCTGTGTGGAGTCTGCATGTCCTTTACTCCTGGTACTCCGGTTTTCTCCCACAGTGTAAATACATGTGTGTTAGGTTAATTGGTGTCTCTAAAAATGGCCCTTGGTGTGTGACTGTGTGTGTGTGTGCCCTGCTATGGATTGGCGCCCCATTTAGGGTTGTTCCTGCCCTTGCGTCCAGAGTTGCCAGGTGGGCACTGGCTGGCCCACGACTGGACCCCATGTGGATTAATAGATTAATAGACACACACACACACACACACACACACACTCACTCACACGCACACACACACTCACTCTCACTCACACACTCACACACACACTCACACACTCACACACTCACACACTCACACACTCACACACTCACACACTCACACACTCACACACTCACACACTCACTCACTCACTCACTCACTCACACACTCACACACTCACACACTCACACACACACACACACACACACTCTCTCTCTCTCTCTCTCTCTCTCCCACACACACTCATTCTCACTTAGGAACAATTTAGAGAAAGCTATTATCCTAATGCATGCATTTGGAATGTAGGAGGCAACTGGTGTACCTGGAGAAAAACTCAAACAGGGTTCAGGATCAAACAGGGAACTGTAAAGCGAGCACACTAACCACATGCACCACTTTTCCACCTATTATGTGCTTTTCAAACAATTCTCCACTCCCTGTTGTTATGAAATAACAATACTAGATATTGTAATGTATAACCAAAAATATTATATTAAAAAAAAGATAAAGAAAAGAAATACTAAAACAGAGGACTTCATAGGCTGTCTGTGCTCTCCCCTGGCCTTGCTTATCAATCCTTTTGTCACAAAAGAAAGAACCAGCTCCTTTTATCTAAAATCCTAAAAGGATGATTTACATTTAAATTTGCTTTATATGGACAGAGGCAGGTCTTATTTCCCCATTCTTTAAAACCCAAGATTCCCCCCCTGTATTTCCTACATGATATCCTCATACTCCTAAAGACCAGCCAATCAGAGTGGGAAGAAGTGATATATAAAGATGTCAGGGATTCGGGTATGAGCTAAATAAAAGTCATTATTAAACCGTCTCCTGCGGAATCTGAAAAAAAGGAGGTTTGACCGAGCTGCTTCTTGGCCCCAGAGAGATCAAATGGTGAAGTGGAGCAAAGAGAAGCGTGATTGTCCCCGCTGAAGGTCTAATCATAGAACCATTTCTATTTAAGGTCGGATATATGAAGATCAGACAGCGAGAGACACATGGAGAGAGAGATAGAGGCCTCAGGGTTCTGCTATTGAAGATGTCCGGGTCACAGTCTAAACGGAGCTCGAGCTAGTACTGCACGGTATACAATTAAGTAGCCTTTAAAACGTATTAGTGAGCTTGTATTTTAAGGCTTTTATGTGCTGAAATGAAAAACTTGATTTTAATGGGTAAATATTGTTGATTGTTTGCTTACGATTTAATAAATTGCTTTGGGATTCAGTTAACCACTAATATACAATAAATATCCCATAAAGCAATATCCCCTCATTTTTGTAAGCAGAGTAATTTACATTTAGGTATTTAGCAGGTGCCTTAGCCAGAACAACTTACAACTGATTCTTACAGTACAAGCTATTGCTAAAAGACCCAACAGTGGCAGTTAAGAAGAGGCGGGATTTAAACCCTGGACGTTCTGGTCCAGAGCAGTCTAATTTACATTAGTTTAGTTCATTTAGTCTAATTATTTTAGCTAAATTGTGACACCATCACAGTGGCAATCTTCGGGCATCAAATGCCAACACAATTGGCTGGGTCTGAGGGAGGTTAGGCCAGCCAGGTGATTTATCTGCATCACTGGTCTCTACTTGACCCTGTGATAGACTGGTGATCATGTCCAGAGCATTTTCAGAGCAAATTTATTTATGTAATGTTCTTGAATCTCGAAGGCCCCGGGTTCAATCCCAGGGTGGAGTGACCTGTAAGACAATTATTTATTAAGGCATGTTTCATTTAACAACTGCATTATGTTCTGTGAATCAGGTCTTTGATTGAAATGGTCATTGAGTGTTTTAATTTAATTACACTGAATCTGAATAAGTTACAAGCACACATTGACAACCACACACAGTAGAACCAAAATAAAAACTCACGATAGAATATAAACCTAAATAAACATGTCTATCTGACTGCACACAACCAAGAGGGAATGCAGTATCTTCTTTAAAATCCTTAAACTTTGAAGTAGTTAAATCTACGCTGAACGATGCTACTTGTAGGAAGTCACAGCCAAATGACCTTTATTCAGCCCTTCTAGGTATAGCAGAGAACTAACTTTTCAATTTTTCTGCTTGTGTCCATGTACTAAAAATGTTCAAAACAAACCATAACATAATTCCTATATGCACGTAGTTAATAGAAAGTAAATCAAAATAATCCCAAATTTTTTTTTATGTAAACTATATCTTATAGTCTGACATAAAAAAATATATCATAAATAATATTTAAGGTAGTAAAATACAAATGCTAATTTGTTTTCTAATTTGACCAGCTATTTACGGCTGCAATGTTCACACTTCAAAGAGAGATTTGATTTCCTATAATATTATGCCATAATTGATACTACCTTGTTAAAGCAAATGGAAATTAATTGGATATAAAAACCAAATTAATCACAAAAACAATTTTCATAATCCTCATCACTTATCTTTTTAACACATATATTTCTTATGTGTGCCTGTAACTATGGAGCCAACTGTACATGCTTCAATGGTTTAAACGTGCCTGCTTAGCAGAACTCTAAATAAAAATCCTAAAAGCAAAGCAAATACATGTCGGTGCTTGTATGTATAAGACTGCTGCAGTCTTTCAAGCATCCTTTCGGTGTTTCTCTCAGGTGTGAACCCCCCAACCCCCCCAGCCCCCCACCTTCCAGCCCACCGCATGGAGGAAATGAGGGGGAAAATGATGATCTTCCTTCCAGGCCTGTTTTTCCCCTCCACCAACCCAGCTCTTCCCTCTTTCCTCGGATGGGATTGCCTGCCAAGAATAGGGCTCTACAAGCCAGGATGACAGAAAATCGAGGCTGTGGTCAGTAAAATCCTCCTGTGCATTGGGGCCTCTGTCTCTAAACACAGGGTCAGGTGTCAGGCCTGAGCCGCCTGCCAGAACACAGTACGTTTAGAAAAGAGGCCTGCCATTGTTTCTCTGTCAGTGTCAATCCAATTATGTCTCACGCAAAGTGCTGGCAAAACAAGCGGAGAGCTATCGATCGGGTGCTGGCCCTTACCTGTGGTTAAAACTTGTGAGGCTAAGAGAGGATTGAGAGGTTAGCGTGTACATCATATAAAATGGCTTAGAGGGCCATAGAGAGTTGCCTTAAATGGGTGTGTAATGAATAATGCACTAGTTGGCAATTTATCATATACAATAGATGCCAGTGGACATTCTCTTAATAAGCTTATATTTTATGCCAAACGTTTGAAAGCTTTCATAATAAATATAATGTGTTTTCTGATTAAACACTTACTATACTAAAGTACAGCATTCATCTTAAGTAGAAAGCCATTTTCATAGTGTTCCAAATAGCCACCAAGTCACTTTTATGCCACTGTGATCTATTTGATGTCTTACTACACAGCCTGTGTGATCCTATACTCTCACTGGCCACTTTATTAGGTACACCAGCTCAACTGCTCGTTATATCGAATCAGCTACTCACATTGCAGAAACTTTATGCATTTAGGCATGTAGACATGGTCAATTTGGACAGCTGACGTTCAAAACAAGCACAAGAATGGAGAAGAAGGGAAATTACTTTGAATGTGTCTTGGTGTTAGACAGGCTAGTTTTAGCATTGTAGAAGATCTACTGGGATGGTCACACACAATAGATCTTTAGGGTCTATAGAGAATGGGCTAAAATAGATTACCCAGTGAGTGGCCGTTTCGTGGGAGACAATTACTTGTTGATACCAGAAATCAGAGGAAAATGGCCAGACTGGTTCAAGCTCAGAGAAAAGCAACAAGTAGCTCAAATAAGCAATAAACAACCGAGGTATGCAGCAGAAAATCTCTGAATGGATAACATGTCAAACCTTAAAGCAGATGGGCTACATCAGCAAAAGATCACACCGAGTCCCTACAGTCATCTAAGAACTGGCAACCAAGGAAGCAATTCAAATTTAGTAAATAAAAACAAAAAAAAAACAACATTGTCTGGTCTGATAAGTCTCAATTTCTGCTCTAACATTCGGATGGTGGCATCAGAAATTTGATATTTTCAATCACACTTTGGGTCCCTTCACACCAACTGTGCATTGTCGAAAGCACAGCCTACCTGATTATTGCTGCTGACCATGTTCATCCCTTTACGATCAGTGAAGTTCACATTCTCCATGTTGCAAAGCTCAAATCGTCTCAAGCTGGTATCTTGAATATGACAGTGAATGCAAATGACCTCTACAGTCACCAGATCACAATCCAATAGAGCACCTTTGGGATATTCACATCATGGATGTGCAGCCGACAAATATACAGCAACTGCGTGATTTTATCACGTCAACATGGATCACAAACTGGGATCCAACTGCTTCCAACACCTTACTGAATCTATACCGCAAAAAATTAAGGTAAAACTGGGTACTAGGAATGTGTACCAGCACTACACATCCATAGTACCACTTTAAAACCATGCCTTTATTACTTATGATATTACATAGCTTAGCTGTGTCATAAAAGCAAGGCGTATTCATGTATAGCAATAAAGCAAAAAAATATGGCATGCACATACCCAGTGTAACAATACACCTCGTGAAGATAAATTACACATGACTTTGTGATTTACAAAGTACACCTATAAATTACCGTAATATTTAATGAGCTAAATATAGGAGAGGGAAGACGGCGAAGTCACAGAAGCCCTGCATAATAAATGTATGACACTAGGCGGATGGGTCCTGCCACGGTGCCGCAAAGTGCACTGTATCATTCGAATACCAATAAAGCCAGGGCTGGCCGTAGGTCTTAGGGAGCATACGGAAAGTTATGGAAAATATCTCTCTCCCAAGGACATGGCACCAGATGTGCAAAGACTTATGGGAGCAATCATAGGTAGCCAAGGCTTGGGCTCTGGGGCCTTATTAAGTTAGGCTGCGTTCCAGCACCTTCAACTTATTAAGCTGTCAAGAGTTGCAATGATTAAAACCAAAGAAAGGTCACGAGTGGACCTTCACCATTGTACAAAGCCTGATATTTTCTCTGGAAGCACAGATCCTAATAAAGGCATTTTATTTCATATGCGCGGGCTGGATTTGATGAAACGGCCCTTTAGCGATGAGCTGCTTTTCTTTCTCTTGCTCTCTGAAGTGCACAAGAAAATCTTCAAAACTTTCCCCATTGTCCACGCTTGCCTCATTTCAGGTGGAAATTCTGAGAAATTCACTTATTTTATAAGACTCGGTATATGAGCCCGAGCTGTCTAAAGGAGAGGAATTAAAACCACTTTGCTCCACCAGCGTACGGTCTCCTTTTCAGATAGCTTTTGCATACGATCATCCTCCAAGATCAAAGCGAAATAAGTCACAGTAATAACAGGCTCCCGAGATTGTGGATGGATGGCACAGGTGGATGCTAAATATCAGCCACTTAGTGCTGATGGTGGGATTTTGGCACCTGCCTTCGCCATCTCCCCATAGATTAAAAAAAGCGTCCCTGTATTGAGAACTGTCACTACTGTTACTCTAAGCATCCACGATTCCAACCAACTGATGGGGATAAATGTATTCACCTGTCGAGCTAGATGATGCCATGCATCCAGGTTTGAAGTTGGATGGCAAGGGCGGTCCACGTGGTTCTTTTCTAAGGAATGCTGCCAAGAGAACTAAATCCATCACAAGCACAGGTGACAATGGCCCACTTGTTCTGTTAACACTGTCAGCCCAAACAACACATCACTGGTAACATACTTGCTATCCGAAACAACTTGGCCTGACCTTTCCACACCAAGGGCGAGCAATGATACGAAGCTTCAGGCATACAGAAGTCAGCGCCTACGTTCAGTTCATATCAAGTATGAGTAAAACAGCCCTCAATATTGATGAAACAAAATGGATAAGGGGAGGGGGAGTGCGCTTGTCTCGTTTCAAAGTACGTCCTTGACACCTTTGTAGATTGGCTTTTTTCCTCTCCCTGGCATTGCCCAGGACACCGTTAGAGCTGCAAATTGCCTATGATAGATATGCAAAAAGGGGGTCATAAAGTCCTCTGTCATTTCGTTGGTTTGAGCAGACATATAGGTCTGTGAGGATGCTAGAGGTAATATATGACCTCTAAAACTATTTTTTGCATATTGGAGAGCACACGTTGCTACATTGCTACGGAGAAACCTATTTAGCAACTCTTGAGGCTAGTCTAGCTCAGACTGAACTGGGAACATGGCATCAAATATGGGTTAAGAGCACAATATGTGTTCCCTTGCCATAACTGTTAATAAACGTCTGATATTTTCCTGAGCTTGTTCTGCTTGCGATATATCTTATAGCAAAAAAGCCAGTGGATTTTGACATTTTTAGCAAGTTTCTCCCACCTTAGCTTGAAGAACAGACCAAATCTGAATAAATAGGACACATAGAAAGCAGAAATGCCAGTAAACAATCACACAACGTAAAATTACTCAAATACGCCTTTCATCTTGCTGCACACCTGGACAATATCAAATTACAGCAGGCTGTTAGGTAGACTTTAAGGTAGTGCTGTAATGCAGACTGCTGGAGCCGAGTCCGAGTCAAGAAAAATACTTTTAGTAACAAGCATGTCTTTGGACCGTGGGAGGAAAGGACATGCAGACTCCACACAGAAAGAAACTGGGAGTGATATAATATTTTAATTCTATATAATTCTTATTCAAACATATATCTTGTAAAAATAGATAAATAAATGATATAAAGCCTAAAAGTATTATTGATTATGATATAAGCAACGTAAAGCAACAAAACTTTTGGCAGCAAATGATGATGATGATGATGATGATGTTGTTTCCCTTCTCTCAAACATAATCAGTAGTTGCTACATAAAGTCAACTGAATATAGCAACAACATCAATTATATACATTTGTATAAATAAATGTGAAAACATGGAAACATGTTCAGTTTAAAATATGTCAGACAGATGCATTGAACTTGCATTGATCTTGACAAAAAAATCAATAAATTCAAGGAAACTGAAAATAAGTACAGAAAATTCATTGATGCACCGTTACGATTCCGTGTAGGGGAAAGCCGAAACACTTGAAAATATGGTATGATGGACCTGATACTTGTTTGACAGAAGCCAAAAATGCATTGATACAGAGTTTTAGAAACACCATGGAAGCTCAGCCAGATGAAACAGAGACTCAACGAGTGAATGTGATCCAGCTTATATATAGTTATACGTGATAGAGAATATACAAGTAGTAGGGAGACAAAAAAAGGAGTACTACTTACAATAGTACAGGTACAAACATTTACAAATACCAGTTACAGCTTGAGTAACCTGCACAAAAAAAAGTCTCAACTTATTAAACTAAATAAACCGAGTCGCAAAGACATAAATAATGTCACAAAGCTTTAGGCTTATAGGAGCCAGTGCCTATGTTCAGAATGTATAAAACAGCCCTGACTTGTAGAGGTTTTTTTGCATGACACATAATAAAAAGGGAAATTTGGTATGGAAACCTCACATGAACAGTGATGACTCAACATGGCAAAAGCTTTGCTGATAATCAATTGTGGACCAACATGTGCATTTCTGTACTTTCTCATGCTCTTGCTTCCTTGCCCAGCCCTGCACAGCTGGGTATCCTGTATGGATTTTTTCTCACCAGTCCCTCTTTTTCTTAATCACATCCTCTGCTGTTTAAGTCCTGAAGTGGATTTCCTAGTCTTTGTTATCTAAGCTCAGTTTGTATACTATCTCACGATACGATCGTCTACACTCTCTGGTCAAGCCTGACATAAACCTTTTATCTAAAATTTTCTCTCTATTTTATCAAACCTTCAGTGGATGAAATTTTGGTTACTTTCTTCGGCTGCAATGCGATGTCCTAAATGTTCAAATGTTTACAGGTAAGACTGAAGCTACCCTGCTACTATCAGTGCATACTGACTCTGCTAGCATGACATTTCAGTGCAACAGCCTAAATGTTCCCACTTTTGTCCTGCTCTTCCTCCATGGATTTTATGGCCTAGATTAAAGTTCTTACCTAAGGCCCTGTTGCTACGTTTATGATAGTGTTGCAGGCAAGAGGAAGGAGAGCATATGATCTCAAAACAAGAGCAGTTCTGGGAAATTCTACGGAGTATTAAACGCAATGCAACGACTGTAGTATAGCAGCTTTAATTAGTCGCAACATTACAGCATCACAACCCAAAGTAGGACACCTTGAATGTTGTTTCCTATTTAAACAGCAACATATCGCACAACACTAAACACACTGCAATGCTTAACAGTCTACCATATGTTCCAGATGGCACAATAACTGATGATTGGGTTCTAGCGACTCAAAACAAAACCATTTTTATCTTTCCTCTTTCCTCTGTAGTTTGAGTGTAGTGCCGGTAGCTTTGTGATACTTGAAGTGTTTGTTCTGTGGGATCCATCAACATTTTAAAACATCTTGGCACCCTGTTCTCTTTTTCTAATAGCTCCCTGGGTAGTCTTTGCTGAGCTTGAAAGTTCCTCTTACCTGAAACAATTGCCTACAGAAATCTGCACAGCTTCCCATCTCGGAAATACGAGAGCTATGCAGAGCTCGTCACTTGAAAGCTTTCGAAATACTCTTGTGCTTTGGCTTTTCTTTTTAAACAGGCTGCTTAAAGATGTAAATAAATATATAATTGCCAAACTTTCTAGTCTCTGTACTTGTGGAATTGTGCTCGGGGCTAAAAGGAAAAAAAAAAGTAGCAAGCTACTGTGCCGAGGCTCCCTTGCACGGATTCTTATCACCACCGAGGTGCTAGATGGGGTTTCACAGCATGTTCTGAAGTAAATGCAATATGTAAAGATGTTAGCTATGCCATTTTCATTACAATGCAGCCATCAGAGATGCTGATTTAGATAAAACAGATAAAAATGACAGTGTGCTTGTGAAAGGCCTGCTGTGCTCCACCTAACGTTTACGTCTGTTAAATTCACTATGTCGATCACTGGGATGTACAGCATATGGGGTAACAGGTTTTTTTAAACAGGAGATTTTAAATACTTAATGGGCAAATCTGTTTTGTGCTTACACAATATAAATGTTACAATCAGATACAGCGCATGCCTGAAAGGTACAGACACTAATTTGTAAAATTAGCTAAACCTAGCAGTTTTGAAAATCAGAACGCAAACATCCATTCCCTCTAGTGAGTTTCCCCTCAAGTATATGTATGATTAGAAGGGACATAAATAGGATGACCTGAATGCTCATGCAGTTGGGTGTAGCTTGAAAAAATACAGCTGCACTTTGGTTTTTGTTGTAAAATCAATTCAGAAGGCTTGCCGAAAAAAATGTTTAAAAAAAAAAAGATTAGTATTTTAATAATTATTTATTTTTCCAAGAAGGAATTATTTAAAGTGAATAATTCTGTTCCAGACCCTGAGAAAATCTGCACTGTATTCTACAGGCATTCTATACATTAATTGAGTTGTATTGTGCAGGTGCTTCAACTTATACAAGTTTAAGAAAGAGTCTAGAGCAAATAACTAGGATAATTTCTCTAGTCTGAAGGAGTTCTAGATTTAATGCCTAAATACTTAAACATTTTAGAAATAATAACATCATCTATGTATTTTCCTAATGAAGGGCATGTCTTAACAGACTTGTTCGTGGCACTAAGATTTGCAGAAACGTCGTGTTTAAGTTCCCAGTTCTTTTTAACAAACCTTTCAATAAGAATATCAATTGAACTAAAATTGATCAGAACGGCCTGAACCTGTTCTGCCATTCAAATGCAATTTGTTTTTAAATTTGAGGCTATTCAGAGATCAAAAATAGCCATTACATTAATTTTGCCACATTAAATAGTTTCTATGGTGGAAAAATATTTGCTTCATTAATCTTTCTCACGTCGTACTAATAAAGATCTCAAATTCCTATCCATACTCGGGGAAACATGTCAGGCTTTCTAATGATGGAATGGTTCAAAAAGGTAACCTTGTGCGTCTCACCTATTATGGCAGCAGCTGCAGAACAACACAGAGCTCGACTGAATAAAAATTCTTGTGAAGAAAAAGCTGAAGACCTGAAATATATAAACAACACGGGCAAGTTCACTCCGAGTTCACTCCAGGAAGGCCAGTGGTAAGAGGCAGAGGAGAGAGAGAGAGAGAGAGAGAGAGAGAGAGAGAGAGAGAGAGAGAGAGAGAAAGAGGTAGACAGAGAGAAACAGGCAGACAGAGAGAGTGAGAGAGAGAAAATGGGAAAAAGGAGAAGGAGTGAAAAGCACAACTCCCTCACGCTTTCACTCTGCAAAGTGCCTGTGCTCATAGGTGTTGCTAAAATGATTAGCTGCCAGCAATCAGCCCCTTGCTGAATCAGCTTTGAACTGGTCAGGGCTGACTTATCATATGACTGGCAGGCGTAAGCCCCAGCGCACCACTCCACGCTGTCGGCCGAGAGCTGCTTTACTGCCTGCATAATTCCTCAGATGGGTGCGATGAGTTCACCATCTGTGAAACCAAAAACCAAATTGGGACGATTGCTGACACATAATCGTTTTAGGAAGGAGAGAGTCTTAGGGAGTGTATGCACACACGTATACACACAGCATCGCGTCGACTCCCACTCTGTCAGACCCAGACGTACAAATAGACAGAACCAGGTCATTTTAGGAAGCAAGGCTTAGCCTGTTGTTCCTGGCACCCTATTAAACCCTGGATTCATAGATTACTAAAGGATTACCATGGACTGGACAGTGTTGTGTTAGTGTGCGTGTGGTACTCGCATCCAAATTAAGACAACTCATTCTCCTCCCTTACCTGGCACCAACACACATATCGGGGTGATTCAGGCTCATTCGGTTGCCAGTTGCCTGACGTGTTTTATTCGGCATCTATCCTTGGACGTCGGTCAACTCTCTCGATTTGTGCTTTAACGTATCCACCCAACATGAACACCTCATCCCAGGGGGGTCATAAAACTCTGCACTGACCCCACATCCTGCTGAATGAACCGTTTTAGCCCCTTCTAACAGGATGCCCAGCACCATGCCATCACTTCACACCCCTCTCCCTGTTTTAACCCTCTATGTGTGTTTATACGCCTCTTATCCAGATGCTGTACTGAGCTAGGGAAGCAGAGTCTGAAGGAGACGTGAGCTTCACACATTCCTTAACAACATGTAAGTAGGTGTGCAGGACGTAATCCATGTAGGATCCTGGAGTGCTGGAAATGAACCCTTTATGTACTATGACGTCTACGGAAAGGCAGAACGCATGAACCTGTACTGAGAATGTAATGTACAACAGGTCAAACAGATCAATCAATAGGTCTTTATGCCATACACACATTTTGAAAGAAAGCCTTCATTAATTGTTCAGTTACAGCCCCAAATTGGTATAATGTGTCCTTTAAGCGATCATAATCAGAGGTGTTTAAAGTCAAACATCACTACCCAAACTCTAGCAATAACTTACACTGGTGCTTGGGAGTTTGTAAACCCTTTAGACTTCTCTATGTTCATATGACTTAAAACATTATCAGATTTCTTTTATTTGTTTATTACAGTATTTAATGTCCCATTTGGCACCTATTAGGTGTTGCATAGTCTAGTCAACTAGTCTCAGTCTCAATGGGATGTTGAGGTTGACTAGCTGTAAAAAAAAAAAAAAAAAAATCAAATTCAGTAGTCTGAAAATACTTCAGAAAAGATATGTCCAGTTCTATAGTAATATGAACTACGTAATTGAACATCTAAATTTGTCAAATATCAGATTAGGGAACCTGTGTTTAGATGGACATTGAGTGAAAAGCTCCCAAACCAAACAAACACAAAAGTGCTCAAATTGCAACATGTAATATTAATGTAAATGCCCCCAGAATGGGACTAATATAGGATTATCTTATCTTAATACAGAAGCGTTAAAAACAGATTAATGATCTGTTTATGCTGCTTTTTTTTATGCTGCTTCCAAAGCTCGTCTGGGTGTTTGGAAAGGAGGTTACACACAGATGTACAATTTAATTCAAATTTGTTTATTAGAGGATCTTGGATCTTGTTCCGGCAGGATTCGACTCAAATTAAGCACTGTACTGTAGTGTTATTTGGCGCATTTATATATCGCTTAAGGAAGCACTGAAGCTGCACTTTTAATTTAAATATCATGTATCTCTATTAAACATAAGGACATAATATTTGTACTAGTCGACTAGTACTAACAGTCATGCAACCAATGACTATTTGTGACAGTCACAAGCTTAAGTTGAAACTAGTCAGGCACACTTGGCTAATTTAGCGTTCACAAGAAGTCCTAAAAGTAAACAAAGAGTACTTAATTAAACAAATCAAACTAACATATTAGACTTGATTCCATATACTGACAATAATGAAGCAATATTACTTAAAACTATGAAAAACTGAAAACTTCACAAATGTTTGCCTCTCATTGTTCTGTAATGATGCCCTTTTACAGCAAAAAAAATAAATTGTTTCCATATCTTTTCCTGTTTCTCCACACAAAAGTGCTTTAACTCTGCGATGATGGCATGTTTTCTCATGTGAACTGCTTCAACATTTTTACTGAATTTAGGTTATGCCATTCAAAAGATTAACTTTAGTCTTCTTTTAACCATGAAGAAAAAAAATAATGACAAAAATTCTATTTTAAGACATTTTTAGTCATGGCAATGTACTTTTTATGGAGAAAAGACTTTCTCCTTTGTTTCACACCACTGTTGTTCAGAATTCTCCTTATTGCAGACTCATTAACATTGCCCAATGTGAAAGAGGCCTTTAGTTGCTCAGAAACTCCAGGTTCATTTATGACCTCGAAGACTATCACACACCTTGTTTATCACAGGCACTGTAGTGACACAGCGGTTCAACTATTGAACTATTAACCAGGAAGTCCAGGGTTCAAGTTCCTTAAATGCAGGGTCCATGAGCAAAGTCCTTAACCCACAATGGCTTGGATTGTAAGATTGTAGCAGTTGTGACTCACTCACACTGGATATGTCTGCTATGTCAGAAAGCTGCTTTGTGCGTGCCGTGACACGTTCCACAAGTGACAAGAACAGGCTTTGATAGAGCCCTATTCTAAATATAACAGGATTCCCACTCACACCTGATTGTCATCCCATTGTTTGAAAATGCCTGATTTTTCATCAGCTTAACTACCGATCGTATAGGTTCACATGCTTTACCTCTCAGTGTAATGTAATATTGGAACATTTTCCTCAACAAACAAATGAAAACCTACAATAGTTATTTGTTCTCTTTATCTGGGTTGTCTTTAACGACTTTATGCATAAAGAGAAAAATCTAGAAGGTTCACAAACTTTCAAGCACCACTGTACGGAGTATTGTAATTCACATACAGTTCAATATGCTACCGGAGGTCAGTTTAGAAAATAGCACACGTGGATGGATGGTGGATGGTGTTCTGAACGTTTTCTTACCTTCAACTTTACCTTCCATATTCCTCCAATTTCCTCCAGTGATTAGATATGTCTTAAAGCTTGTTTAGTTTTAGATTGTTGAGAACAGTTCCAAAGTGAAGGTGAATCCCCATGAAATCCACAGATAACAGGGAGGCAATCAAAATGTCCCCAAAACCACAAATATTATGCTAACCTCAGTGAATATACTTGTGCTTAGGAGATGTTAGAACTTCTTCACTAAGATCAAATCTCAAATGTAAATCTCCCGTCCTACTTTCAAAGCTCTGCTCCATGTTATTTACATTCTCTGTCACAGAACTACACCTCTGCACACCAGCTTCGTAGCTTCATAGGTTCGTAACTTCAGGGCGTCTGGTAGATCCTTGCCTGAGATCCGACCATGCCCGGAAGGGCAGGTCTGGATGTTTCAGTGTTGTGGCTTCTTATCGGAGAAATTAGCTTCCCACACCAGTCAGAACAGCTCAATGTCTCATCCTTCCTCAAAAGTGTGAAGCCTCACCTCTTCAAACAACTCCAAGGATATGGTTTGTTTTCTCCGCTACACTTTATTGTACCTCTTTTGCTTTTCATAAGATATTTCCATCCATCCATCGTCTACAGCTTAATCCACACGGGGCCGTGGGCCAGCTGGTGCCCACCCGGCAACTCTGGACGCAAGGGCAGGAACAACAGGGTGCCAATCCATCAAGGGCACACACACACAGCCACGCTCACTGTCACAAACCAATGGCCACTTTAGAGACACAAATTAACACGCATGCCTTTAGACTATGGGGAAGTGGGGCAACAAATGCAACAAGCTGGTGGGGTGTGATACTCTGGGTAATGTTTTCCTGGTGATCCTGGGTCTGGGCATTGATATGGATGTTAATTGGATGAGTAACATCAGTAAGGGTAGTTTTAATGGTGTGTGTTGTACAATTGCTGTATTATTTAAAAGTTGGGAAAAATAACATAAGAACAGCTTTCTCTTATGTCTCATTCTAAGTAAGGTTTAGTAGCGGCTGAGAAATTGAGATTTGGGGCTAGTTGTTGGTAGGTTCTGAGCTGCTACTTAATACTTAATACAACTTAAATAAAGACCCTTAACCTTCAACTGCTCACTTCATTTGTAAGTTTCTCTGGATATGAATGTCTGCTAAAGTTGCTGTTAAAAACCTACACAAACATGTTAGTGAAGTTTTGTGTTTTGGACATATTTTCACATTTTTGAAAGCTACTCTGAACTGATGTTCGTTCTTGATTTAAATTTTAATATGCATACAATGTTGTAGCTATTTCCCAGAAGAGTGTTTTTGGTGTGTACTGGGTGACTTCCACTTATGGCATGGCTGTATCTGCGAAAACACAGTCTGTACATAAAATCTGATCAGCCTTTGTGCAAAGTTGAGAAAATCTCAACTTCACCTGCTTCCACACATTCACTAGCACAATCCCTTCCAACAGATTTACGCCTGTCTCTGTATGTACAGTGGGCATGAATACCTGCGCCTAAGACTTTTCCTTTATCCTTTATCTAACAGCAAGACAATTTAAGTAATGTGGTTTGTCTCTCACGTAATAAATATAAATGATAAATTTGCCTGCAGGAAATGGAAGATAAGAACAAAGATTTAGCATTGGTTTTTTCTTTTCGATTAATGACTAGTGCAACGTCAGTGTAATGTCAGTGTAATATCAGTGTAACACTCTCGTCCCATGTACAGTGACGTTTGCTGCTCTGCTCCGGTCCGTCAGAGTAAGTGCTAATGGCTGTATGTCACAAGCACCTGAGCTCATATGCCTGTTTGTTTGGCACACTGTCACTTTGAATCACTGGCAGGAAGCAGGAATACACACTGGCATAATGCCCTGAGGGAAGTAATAAACAGTCTCTCTCTCTCTCTCTCACACACACACACACACCCACACACAGAGTTAAGCCACCACAATCGGCATGCCATGGCCTTTCAGCATTCATTAGGGGTCATCTCAGAGTGACAGCCGTCGCTGCCTCTTGATTGCCCCTGTGCAGGAGGGAATTAAAACCAAATAAACCACTGGTAAATGGTGTGAGAACTTGGGCGTACATGCGAGTGTGTGCGGGAAAGTCAGCGAGAGTGACTAAGTGCAGTCCAAACTGTTTGACAATTATTGTATTTGTTGTATTGTAGTTGTTGATAGTTTACCTATGGCGGAGAAGGCCAGTCTCAACGTAATAGATGATTAGTTATTTGTTTATTGTAAAAAATACACATTTCTGGTAAATCATTAGACTGTAACTCAGGTTTCCACTCCTAATGCTATTAGCATGGATTTCATGTGGTTAAATTTGATTGTCCAATCAATGGGATAGACAATATAAAAATAAAATAAAGTTGTCTGGGATTGACCAATATTCATTATGAATACTTAAATAAATGTGTATAAACAATGAAGTTTCATTAAATTAATAGTTATGACAAGCAAGTGGTTCAGCAGAATGACCTAAATATTTCCCAGTCAACCAATGTTTAAAGCTTAAATAACACAAACTTTGGAGTGGCAAAGCTTATTTACAAGGAAATTCACATCTACTCTGAGCTCATTTTTCAGAATTGCGTCCACACAGCATCAACCTTGACCAATCACTTTCCCCAAAATGCTCCACTCGGAGTTCATTTCATGCACTCGTCAGGTGGGATTTCATCAGTATCTTGTGTTTTGCTGTACATTGCACTGCAAGCCCCTTCGGTGCCTAACACGTGTTCTTGGGTGGTTAGCATGCAGGGCGGGCACTGTGCCATGGTGACTCCTGACCCTGGCGGAGGGAGTCTGACTGTTGGAGCTCAAGAGACGGCATCTCAGCAATGGTAATTTTAGTGGGAAATCTGCCCCATGGAAGAAAGGTCATGGTATCTGCATAAGCCTCCTTGAGCCAGGCTTAAGGTCCTGTCGAGCCTCCAGTACAGAGCAAACACGCAATTTGCGTCTGCAAATTCGCCCAATCAAGCCTAAGCCTGGAATGAAATCAGATAAAAAGGGGGAAGTGGAGGTCGAAGGTCAGGTGTATATGTGTAAGAGCTAAGGTGGATGCTGCATACAAAGTTTTCACAAATAAGGAAAGTAGTGAGTTTAAGCATCAAGTCTGAATGATCAATACTGTATTTATAGCTTGCCCCTTCTCTCTGTCTTACACACACTCTCTCTCTCTCACACACACACACACACACACACACACACACACACACACACACACAACAATGCTGTCTCAATATGGTTAAGTAATGAGCCTGTAGGGTGGCAGATGGAAGGCCATTGCCACTGCAAATGTCACTCAGCTGTGGCAGGAAGTATTAGAGAGGAACAGTCCCTCAAATCACATGAGGGTAACCATATGCTGTTTAAGCCCCATTGTTTGCATTTTGACTGAACCCCCTCCCCTTCTTTATTTTGAACTTGCTGACATATAATAGGTCGTCAGCAGCTGGCTTTGCTTTTGGGATGAGTAAGCTAAGGGAAGGGGAACTCATAAGTCTGTGGCAAAATTAAAACATCAGACATAACATCATGTTCATGTAGAAAGCCTGAATTAGGGACATTGTTTTAAGGCCACTTGACAATCCACACTGGCAACATTGGCAATGGCAGTGGCTTCCACTGGAGCCAAACACCCTGAGATGCAGAGTGAAGAAAGAAGCAGACTGAGGCTTCGGATAAAGGAGGGCAATGGGTCAAAATCATGCATCCAAAATAGTTGGCATCACACCGGGCTGGGTATCTAAGGACATCTAAGGGTAAACTAGGGCAGGGTATCGTTTGCATTTTATTGGAGCTGGCTAATGCAGGAGAGTCTAAAACAAAATGAGCAAAGCTTAACGTGGCTTAATGTACTTAAAAATGGCCTAACGTCTCAAAGTTACTACTGATAATAAGTAACCTCTGTTACTGAAATGACGAAAACTTGGTCCAAAAAACTTGGAAGGTAATCATTTTAACATTAAAATGCAATGTAAAATGATTACTTTCCCTTTGGATCACAGGTTCATCACCTGAGCAGTGGAGATTACTTATGACCAGTAGTTACTGGGAGAGATTTGCTGTCCTTGATTTAGTACATCAAGCATCGCTAATGGAGCATTTGGGCTAGGACAGCACAGTCAAACCCGGTATACTACTAAAGCTCAAGATTTACATTTAAAGCAATTAACAGACACCCGTATTCAGAGCGATTTCCAAAGGTGCTTTGTATTCTTCCTAGTAGATCAAAGCTCAAATAAGGACGCCCAAGAATACAATCAACCAGAACCTGATAGCATGTGACGGAGGAAAAATCACAAGCAAATGTTGTTTTTTTTAAATCAGCCATCGCTTAAGTGCTAAGAGAAGAGGTGAATTTTTTATTCACTGCTTGTAAACAGCGAGAGATTCAGCCATTCTGACATTCAGTGGAAGTTCATTCCACCACCTGGGTGCCGGTACGGAAAGCAGTCTTGATGCTTGTCTTCCTTTCATCTTATGGAGGATCTAGTCGAGCCAAGCTTGTGTCTCGGAGTGTACGAAGTACAGAGCTGGGTTTGATTAGAGGCTTTAGGTAAAAGTGCCGTTTCATTTTTGGCTTTGTTGGTGAGCATTAGGGTTTTGAATCTGAATCTGGGCAGCTAAAGGGAGTCACTGAAGTGAACACAGCAGTAAGGGTGCATTAATATCTTGCTGGTGCCTTAGGCATTTTGCCATGTTGAAGGTGCAACCTCCTTTACAACTTTCCATATGTATTACATTTATCCTTTTCGTTTTCTCTCTAGCAGAGCCAAACCTTTCTAGCCAATCTTCTGCTAATGCTCTAGCAGAGCCTATCACAAGAAAACTACATGATGATGTGTCAGTCCTGGCAGGTAGGTGCCTGCTTACAGATGGATTTTTGCACTAATCATGGCCATGTATTTAAAGAATATGGTGTTAGTAGGAATACTGCTCTAAAATAATAAATGTATCAGTAATAAATCATGTTTAAAGTTCTTTTGTGTAACTACTTATGGAGAACGAGTCAGACAGAAAGAGGAGGGGTGGGAAAGAAGGAGATAACTATTAATTTCCCCTAGATCACGTCATTACTTAATCAGTCATACTTGAAGAGTGGAGTCCTGTTTAACAAGAGCTTGTTTAATTACAGAGAAACATATGTGCTCGTATTTGGCAAGAGCCACCCACAGGAAGCTCGAGAGCGAGAAAAGATGGCGAGAGAAGCAGGGGAGGCAAATTGCTTCAGCTAGCGTCGCAAAGCGAGACAGATTTAAGGGCCGTGGTGACGAAGGGAGTTAGGCCCATTTGAAATTGTGTTTTCATAACAAAAATAGTGTCAGGCTTAATTTCCCCCTCTGAAGCCATTTAACTGGGGAGTGTTTTGAAGTGGTACAGAAGGCTGCCATGAATCACAATCCCAGGAGCATTAACCATATTTTCAAACATGTGGGAATGCTTTCGTTCTGACATAAAAGCCGACCTGTTCTCCAGAGACCGAGACACATCCAAATGATGTTCGCTTTGACACCTCTGTGTTGGTTTGGACGGCATTAACCCAGAGTCCACTCTGAGACTTTGAAGTCATCACTTTGTCATCCAGAGGAAAGGCCCAGGAAAAGTCAATAATGGCCCTGATTATGGTGCTGTTAATGAGAAGTGGGCCGTGAGCGTCTGCTTTAACCTTAGCATTCAAACACAAGCGATGTCTGAAAGGTGAAAAGCCCTGAACCCTACACAAACCTTACCAATTACGTTATGGAAATCTGCTAAACCATTATTCTGTGCATTGTCATCATGTTGTCTTGTGTCACATTAATAGAGGTTTTGATGCTTTTATTAACGTCCACTGAGGAATAAGAAGAATAAGAGATATCAGTGCTGCAATAAATGTCTGATAATTACGTACCATGGTTGGGCTGTAACGATACACTCCGCTTATGATTTGATTCATGAAATGGAGCATGGATTTTGTCCATGATTATTAAATTTACGTTAGTTTACATTAATTCAAGTCAGATTTAATACTACAGAATAGTAATACAGATTTTTTACAATGAAACATTGTCTCAATGCAGCTTTACAATCTTAGATTATCTTCTAATACACTGCTCACAATATAAAATGACGTTTCAAAATGAAACAGAGAGTTTCAACAAGAGACCAGAAATAAGAAAATGAAAGCAAGAAACCAAAGGCTTGCAAAATGTGTGTTAAAAAGAGTATCAGATAACAGAGATTAATGAAGTAAGCATATGTGTATTAAACATACATACATCTAATTTAAGTTAAGAAGCGTGCTTTTGCAACATCACTCATTTAAATTTCTTATCAGCTTAATTCTGGAGAGTGTTGAGTGAGAGAGTTCTTCTAATTGGCGGTACAGGAACAATGACATTTAACAGAACCCCATATCTAGAGCATAAACTGATGTTTTTATCATGTATCACAACTGATATATCTTATAACGACTAACAACTAATATCTCTTATAACAACTCACAACTAATACGCCTTATAACGACTCACAACTGATACAAGTCTTATAACGACTCACAACTGACAGCTTATCACGGCTTACAACTGATATATCTTATAACGACTCACAACTAATACGTCTTATAATGACTCACAGCTGATACGTCTTACCACACCACGCAACTGATACATGTCTTATCACAATTCACAACTGATACGCGTCTTACCATGACACAAAACTGATACAATTCTTATCACAATTCACAACTGATACATGTCTTACTACGACACCCAACTGATGCAGGTCTCATAACAACTTACAACTGATACATGACTTACAATCCAAGCAATTTTGGGTTAAGGGCCATGCTCAAGGACCCAAAGGTTGCAGCTTGAGCAAGACCCTTAACCTCTGGTAAGACTTAAACCTATATGTCCTATTTTTGCGTTATGTTTCATGCATCGTTGTCCTAGTGAACACGCTGGGAACAGTTTAAAAAAGCCAACCAAATGAAACATTACATGCCTTGGAAAAAGTCAATGGGCTCGCAAAATCAATGCACTTGTAATGGATGGCAATAGATCGCTTGGTTTCATATTACACCTGCTGGGTTAAAAGTTGCACTGGCCTTACTAAATAAATGCTAACCTGTAGTCTCTACCTATAAACAGCTGCTCCCAAACACAGACTGAGCTGCAATCTTTAATAAACAGTTCCTCAAGCGTCCTGGTATCACCGCGATCCAGAAACAATCTGCATTTTGGAATAAATCTGCCGCTTCTCATTTATTTTTTCTCTTCATTTTCCTAAGGCGATGCGGCAGGCTTGACCCCGACCCATGCTCTCAACCTCTAACCCTTGACCCTGACACTTCTGACCAGTCACCACTCTGGGGGCTGCAAATTAATAGAAGGACCAAGGCTTGTTAATTGTCGGAGAGATTGGCTAACTGATTCATCACCTCAGTCATGGCCATTGCTTTGGCTTGACCCCTCTGAGATCCCATAGGGCATCTGTAAGCAAACCCAGCTGTGCTCTTGCCTATAGCAGAGATCTTTTTCGTGTCCGAGGAATAATTATTCAGTATAGGCCCCCTTATTAATCAAGCCAATGGCCTGCATTTTAAATGGAAATTGCAGGATTAATACAAGCATTCATTTTGTCAGGGGAGAATGTGATGGCTTTAGCTTTGCTAATCGAATTGGAATAAAAAAAAAAAAAGCAAGGCAAGAGGGGGATCTGATTGAATTAAGGAGAAGCAAAGCCATACATACCGAGTGGTCATTACATGTGGCTGTTAATGAGATATTAATACGATTGGCTACATTGGTAAATAATTCATTATGGAGCCTTCAAGACACTTTCAAGACCTTATTTTTGCGACAGGAAGCATTTACAATGGAGCTTTGCTTCTTAAGAATTCACGCCAACAGTGACTGCATTTATAATTCGATCATACTCACATTTCTGCAGCTATACGATTATTTAAGTGGACATGTTAATAGCATACTCTGATCTAGAAATCAGATTAAGATTAATCCGATGATACAGATTTTACCCCAGTAATTTGATTACTCAATGCATGTATACCAGGTACCTCATTATAATTGGTGCTTTCACAGTTGCCAGGTCCATGTATACTGCTCATAAAAATTAGGGGATACTTCAAAATTAAACATTCCATAATTAAATATCCCCAAATTTGTGTGAGCAGTGTATTCCTATAGATTTGGTCTCTTTTTCCACTGACTTGTGTTTCCTTTTCCTTGCTAGATCTGGCAAGCCCACAATTAAATGCAGCATGGAATTAAAAGCAGTAAAAGGCTGTAAAACACTCGGGGAAACTCAGAAACACAGTATATACATGATATACAATTTGTTTATGTCCCATTTCTGTGAGATTTTTATATGGTTGCAAAATATGAATCCTATTATTGCCTCATGTAAGGCATTAGTCATGTGAAGTCGGCGCATCCACAATATCTGATTACACATGTACATGTATACTCTGTATGGATTACTGACAAAACCAGATTATCTGCAGTTAGCAGACTACACAACTACACACATTGTCCCTTATTTACGTCAGTTTCCTCCAAGTCAAGACATTCTGGCAAAATGAAAGTTGGGACATCCCAGTTATCCAGTAACTCAAATCTAAATGGCAGCAACAAAGTGGATCGATTTCCTGGAAAGCCACTATGTTTCAGATCCAACGAATTTTCTTTGGAGTCCGATGTCAGAATCATCGCTGCTGGCTTGCAGGTCTCACAATAAATAAGCAGTCTCATTGCATTATGCATTCTGTGATTGATTAGATTATGAACAGGTGGGCATGCATAACATCATTGATTTTCTCATTGTTCACCCCTGACAGCTTTGCCCTGCCACCCACAACACACACTCTCTCTCTTTCCCTCTCTCTCTCTCTCTCACACACACACACACACAAACACCACAGATTGACGGACAGATCAGATCGGACACAACTGACAGTGGCATGTGCAGTTCTATCTTCTATCTGGAGGTGCTGTTTGTTTAAAATGACAAAGATGCAAAGTGCTCTTTACGTACGACTTTGCCCCCAGTGCTGGGAGATGGGTGATAGCGGGGCTTCCAGCGCCTCAAATTCTCGCTCTCTGATTAGCATCGGGTCGAGACGAGGTGCTTTCTCAAAGCCTGTCATTTCCTGTCATTTGTTTGTCAAGTGAGGACAGGCTAACCCCTGCGCCGTGGGTGTCTGAGAAAACTCGCTGAAACGCATCTGCTCGATCCTTCTTGTTCCGCACCTTGTCCTCCTTCACATAGCATTTCCTGTGCCTGACACGGTATTTGACACTTTGACAGCATTTTCTGGGCAAAAGATACCAAAGACAGACAGAATTAGAAAACGCAGACAGGATTAGAAAACAGAGGCAGGATTAGGAAACGACTTGTGCGAGTTGATTTCTGGCAATGCAGCAACATGGAGTCCTGACGTGTTGCTGGTGCTTCCGCTCTTTGATTGGTTGCTGTAATATAACTGGATAATAAGTCAAGCCGCTGCTTTTTAACAAGTCAAAGGATTTGATGACTTGTGTTTACATTAGGCTTATATCATCTGAATGAGCGTTTGTTTAGGAGTACTACGAAGAAAAATGACAGTACCATACAAATCAATGGTGCTTGAGAATGCAGCCTGGGGAGGCTCATTTTGACAAACGTGGGAATCTTTCGGCTCGCCTTCCCGGCCATGGAAACTCCAACAGGAGGACTCTAAAAAATGGATGAGTGTTTGGAGATGTATTGGCCTGGTAGAAACAGTCTTCCCATAGTTTAGGACTGATAAACAGTTATCTCAGCCTCTTGGCACATCAATCATGTCTTATTCTGTTTACACATTGGCCTGCTTGTGCAGTTGTGTTGGAGTAAACTGTGTATCACAAAGACAAATGAAGGCTATGCAGCATTGAAAGGATATTATAGCCATTTCTGGGATTTCATCTGGTTAATTAACAAGGTTAAACAAGATGTAGATCACTTCTTTTCTTAATAAAACTTTTAGTTTAGTACAGAACACATAGACTCGCTCTCACACCTGTAACATCCATACAGTTAGTGCGTTGTTTTTGATTTTTCAATTCATAGCAGACAACGCCTCACTGTGGTGTTTTGCCACCCCCTTAAGAAGGGCATAGACACCAGGTTGGGAACCATTGACTCAAACAATGGGTAGGTAGGTGTCATATGTCATATCACTGACTAAATGAATGCCTGGATTCAGGGTGTCCCTGCACTTTATTATCCTAATCATCACATGTGATGTCAAAAAAATGAGGATCATCAGATCAGACAGCCTTCATCTTCTGACACTAGTAGGCACTTTCAATGGGGGACAGAAAAGTTAGCATGGGATTTAATAACTATTCTCTCATGTGGTTTGGGCATAATTGGACTACTGTCAGTAGGCACTCATCAATGCTGAACCTCACAAGCCATGCCGCTTCTAAGACGCCACAACGATTTAGCCTTTGTGAAGCAACTTGGGTCTTAATTCATGCCTGTTCCACCAACATTCAATGAGAACTTACTGTTCACTTCCCCTCTCATTTATTTCAGACCTTGAAACGCACAGTTGAAAAGAAAAAAAAAAAAAAGATATTTTTTCATAGACATTATGTTTGGGCATAAAGTATACGTTCTACATGTACTCCCTTGGAAATGGCCATGATGCTAAATGCATGTTTGGGAACTCTTACACTGTATTCAAAATGTAGCAAAGACTAACTGACTTTCACCCAAGACATCCGACTAAACACAAAATCACAAATTCCCTTCTAGCGATTCGCCATCGCCTTTCTCCCTGATGAATGATGTCATTAATGTCAGGCTATCCATGGACATGAGCGAAGAGATGCTATGCCTAACAGAAGATTACCGGCTAAAAAGGGAGAGAGAACTAAAATGGAGAGAAAACAAATTGTTCTGATTAAAGTCAAGGACATTCAGCGTGACTCTTCTGTCAAACAGCATATATCATTGGTGATGTTGAACCTCCCAACTCTGTCCACCCTTCTCTCGCTGGCTAGAGGGAAAGAGGCTGACGCTAACAGAGACATACCACCGGGCTTATGAGGTCAGTCAGCACATAGTCCATGCAAGGCCAATTGGAATACATGAATCCCAAGTGGATGAGTATAGCGACGCTAATGGAATGGAAGCCGATCTGGAGTTTCTTAACTGATACAATGTCACTTAATGTAGTTTACCGTTCATTAAATGAACTCCTCTAGAGTTACATTAGATGCTATCTTAAATATAAAATTTCAGTCACAGTGTGGTGATTAACAGTGATGACGTACCTGACAGCGCTGTTATTGAAGCTAGAACAGGCAAGGAAAATCAAGGCTTAGAGCTTTAGGCTTATGGCAGCCTCGGTAATACTGAAAATAAAAGCACAAAGTTCTCGCTTACTAAATAAACAGTGCATAGAGTTGAGCACAGTAAACTTCCCTCTCATCCCCTCTACTTTTCATCACATAGGAACTGAGTGTGCACAAAGAAAACGTTTCTACTAATATATAGACTCACACTCGATAGCTTTCCATGTCATGCTGAGTAATATTACCCGCAGAGAATCATAAAGAGATAGCCAAAATTGAAATTCTGTCATAGTTTAGAAAGGTCTAATCCAAACATCTGTTCTAATGACGGGGGATTTGTGGTGGATCTGCGAGTCTATGGGAAAAGCGGGGCACTTCGCTCTGATCTAAGAGCCAAGCGCTTCCTGCTAATGTAAGCAAGTCTCCTTTGGGAGTGCTATCGCTTGAACGGCTCTCCATTACGATTTAGCCTTTCAAATATAGACTGCAGGTCAAGATTAAGAATAACAATCATTCACAAAAAGTACTCAGGCTAAAAGAGGATTTGGTTGGCAAAAAAAGAAATCTGACAGGGAGAGAGAAACTGACGGGACTAGAACTAACATGCATTGATGTGCAATGTAATTGGTATACATTTGGTACATTGTTAACTGTTTAATAAGTGTGTGTATATATATATATATATATATATATATATATATATCCTTTGTCCATTTAATCAACCCCACTTACCACGTAGATGGACTTTGTTTTCTATAAGGACAGACTAGTACAACATCTGTCCCTCTACGTTCTTTGTTAATCCACTTTTAGGAGTGGACGGTAACAAAGTACATTTACTTGAGTACTGTACATAAGTATACTTTATGAGTATCTATACTTTACATGAATATTCTACTTTTTTGAAAACTCTATCAAGGTCCTAGTTACTTGTTACGTTGATGTTATTCTACATCATTATTGTTTTTTAAGACAGCCTATTAAGCCTATTGCAATCTATAGTGTATAACAGGGTCACATCAAGCTTATAATTCCTCCGTTCAAATTAATGAAACTGTTAAATTATTAAATTGTGTACTTTTCCCACCTTTGTTCTCTAATGATCAGCACTACACTACACTACACTAAAAATCAGATACTATTTGGGCAGTGGATCATTTTCAGCGCTGCAGTGACAATGACATGGTGCTGGTATGATTGGATCAGGTGCAGCAGTGCTGCTGGAGTTTTAAAAAACCTTAGTGTCACAGCTGGACTGACAACAGTTTGTCAAAGTGTCCAGCCACCAGCATCCTGTGGGTCTCATCATGTGAGCACTGATGAAAGCTACTGTCTCTGACGTTACATTCACAAGGTGAAGCAATAAGGTCTAATAAAGTGCAGAGGAACTCCAGCAACACTCATAAGAGTGCAACACACACTAACATCAGTGTCACTGCAGTAATGAGAGTGATCCACCGCCCAAATAGTATCTGATGTGTACTGGTCCTGTGGGGGTCCTGACCATTAGAGAACAGAATAAAGAACTACAGTATGCATCTGTACTGGTATGTGGAGCAGAAAAATCGGTCAATAAGTGTTGAAACAAAGAGGTGTACCTAATAAAGTGGCTGGTCTGTGTACACATACACACATATGATGTGTGTTTAAGTTATATGTAAGAATATTGCCTACCAGTATATATAAGTCATTACTCCACTTCCAGTTGTATTAACTTCAGTGTCACAGAGGGAAGTAAATGTGTGTGATTTTAATCAGCCTGGCTTAAAGTATTTTCCCACTGTCTCACGTCCTCCAGATGTGAATGCCAGACTCAAATAGGTTTGTTCTCGGAGTCTAGGCGTGTAGAACGGAAAGTGAAGTGAGAGATTATTGCACTCAGTGGTTCTCCTAAATACCCGGCTTGCTCAAATATTTTGACAGTCATAAGAGGCAGAATGGATCAGTTACTACGCAAAATGAAAGAAATGACTCGTGTGAGTTTCAGGATGTGTGGTCTGTAGCGAAAAAGCAAGCGAAGGGATTAACAGGAAACAAATGAGAGGTCCTTAAATGTTAACTACTGCCTAATAAGCTAAAAAGGTCCTACCACACATTTACTTTCACTAATTAATTCTACTTTCTGGATTGAACTATTCCTAGGGAGGACTTACAGAGCTATATGCTACTGTTGTAACAGAACATTTACATTTACATTCACAGCAATTTGAACAAGTGCCCTGTGTTTTATCTGTTCAATATGTGAGGAGAAAGGCACATAAAAGATATTCATATATTAACTTGCAACAGGTTTTACATTTGGAAGTGCAACGTCAATCATTTAATGAGTCCTGGATTAATTGGTTGCTTCTCAGACACTCAGCCCTTCAGATAGCCAAGGGGCTTCACTCTACCACCAGGGTCTCTCCACCATCAGCCAGGGCTGATCTAAAACAATGAAGCATGTAGCACTCTTAGCATATATTTAAAGCATACATTGGTAAAGAAATTCAAAAATGTGAACCACAATTTGAACAATCGCTTCTCGAAATTTCGTGCTACATGGCATTTCACACAAAGCGAAAATTTCAAGAACCGATTGTCTTACACTGTGTAATCCAAGCAAGTGTGGATAAAGGGTCTTGCTAAACAACCAAACAGTGACACTGGGAGTGCTGGGATATTCTGGTCCACAGTCCAGTTCCTTAACTGCCTCACCTCAACAGTCCCACAGGTGGTACTGCTGACTGAGTATCAATATCATCAATGCAGCTATAACAGCACTGTGCAAAAAAGTCTTAGGCCACCGTTAGATTAAATATATACCAAAACCATATATCATTATTTCTCAGTGACTTTATTGTAATGGAACCATAGAATATAGGATACTTGTGTGCAGTATTAAAACTATAAAAAAAAACTTCTACAGTGGCAAGTATATACTGCATCTGGCAGCTTCATCGGGATACCAAGTTGATCCTTGTACAGCCTGAAGAAGCTTGATCAGGAGTAGTCTTTTAAAAAAGTTATTAACCAAGAAACCATTTTTTTTTAGGATCAGTAGAAAGTGTATAGAGCGACGGGTTAGAGTACAGAGTTACAAATTTTTAGGTACAGTCGTTGGACATGGGCTGTGTGTCACGTCCATGGGCGGCTCCAGCAACCTTACTGCTACTTTCACACTAGCACCACCGTCTAAACTTCAATCACGCACTCTGCACACACCTCATACTTGTTTAGTTCTCCTTGTTTATTATCCCTCCTTGCTTTGATTCATTGCCGAGTCTCGTGGTGGTGACCTTGGTATTAGGACCTCGTCGCTAGCCTTGTTTTATGTTCGTTTTTGAATTTTAGTTTGTTAGAGTTTTGACCTGGGTTCTCGTACCTCGTTCGCGCTTTTTGCCTCGTACCATGCACCGATCCAGGGACAGTATCATCATGTTTTGCCTGCTGATCTTTAATAAACTTTCTGCCTGCATCTGCACACTGCGTTTGTCTCGGCCATCCTACCCAGCGTTACACTGTGGACTATATAATGGTGGCCTAAGACTTTTGCATAGTACTGTAAATGCAGTGTGACAAAATCTAAAGAAAATCCTATTATTACATTTTATATTTAGCATACACATCAGGTTGAACTAAGAAGTTAAAGTACTTGCTCAGACGACCAAGAGCGGCTGCTTGGCAGATGTGGGATTTGAACACACATCCTTTCTATTAGCAATCTCAATGGTTCCATTAAGTCACATTCATAAATCAGGATAACAAAATGTTTATTTTTCTATAGTTTTTAATTTAGGTCTATAGTTGACTGTTTTCTTTAAATATTGTATATTGGCATGTTGAACTATTTTGCTGTTCTGTTAATGATATTCTACATTTCCCATGATCCCAATTGACTACACCCTGATAGCTTGCAAAAATCTATGCACCGTTTTGAACATGCTGCTCTGCATACTGAAACTTTCATCCAAACATTTTTACGACTCCATAAAATGGCTAAAAATGGAACTAGCAACACAACATAAACCATTTTGTTTATGTTTGAGATGGCAGAAAATGCTTGACGTATTATTATATTGTATTTGTTGTAAGATTTTTCCACACACTATGGCCCAGTTTACTCAGAACTCAGGTAATAAAATGCCTACAAACAAAAGATTTGGTTAATGATTTGTTTACAGGCGTGCCTCGGCGTCACTGACAGTAATGAATGGCACATGCTGAGGAGAATAATAGACTTGTCTTTAGATGTGCAAGTGTCATTTATAACATCGCCAGATATCACAGGAGAAAAGAGATTAGTACTAAAACAAACACACTGTATTTCACAACCATTGATTCTACTGAAGTGTGAAGCTCTGGTTTTCACTGGCAAATAAGTAAAAATATTTGAATTAATGTTCAGTTATAAAAGGTGTATCTATAACTCAAATATTAGAAATTTAAATAATATTTCTAACTGTAGGCACAAAGATTTGTAAATAGCAATTAAAATAATCCTTTTTCCGAATTACATCTTAATCAAGATTTTTTTTACATAAAGGTCAATAATAATGCAATAGAAATGCAAATAATAATAATTTTAATAGTTCTGATCCTGCACGGTTTGTGTCAGTCATCCTGCTATTCTTTCTACAGGATTCTGCCTACAGGATAGTGATGGCTGGGTATTTTTGGTTGATTATTGTTGTTGGAATATTTTCAGTCCAGCAGTGATGCTGAGGTGTTTTAATACTTTAGCAGCACTGATGTGTCTGATCCACTGACTCACTAACACACCACCACAACAGTGCAGATTTGCCACCTAAATAGTATTTGATCTGTGCTGGTCCCGTGAGGGGTCCTGATCATTAGAGAACAGAGTAAGGGAGACTAAAATTATGTAAAGAAAACATTAGAAGTTTTTACATTACAATTCTAAAGAGTACAGCTGCCTGTGGCATGTATTTGTTATCATTTCTTTTTCAAAACTAGGTACAGGTGAAAGTCATAATTATTACAAGATAACACAAAGTGCTATTACACAATACACTGTGAAACTGCATAATAATATCGATTTTATTTATTTCTTTCTTTTTTTGATTTTTATTTATGTCTCTCGTTTTGTTTGACAGGCAGCATTTTAATTCTGTAATCTACACTGGCAAAATGTGATAAAATGAGCAGTGAAAGCTGCTCTAGAATCACTCACTATTGGTTATGAAAAACCCCTCTCTCTCTAACACACACACCCACAGACACACACCCACAGACAAACCCACACACAAACACATCCTTTTTTTTACTCGTTTTGCTGCATAACTTAAACAGCTTGTAAAGATTGCACAGTAGTCAGGAGGAACAAACCAGGGTGTTGGGCTCCCAAGGCTCATCAACATGTGATGGCAACAAACACCATGCCATCTTGCCTGACCTGAAAAAAGGGTTACTAGGGAAGGGGTGACAGAATGTTTTTAACCATAAAATACAGAAAATGCATATGCATTAGCTGCATCAGGGAGCTTCATCACGATGCCAGGTTAACCCTTTTACAGTTCAAAGCTTGATAAAGAATTGACTTTTTTGGAGAGTAGCAGCCAAAAAAACACTTTTTGAAAAGTGTTGGGGTGAAAAAGATGAAGACTGTAGCTCACAAAGACTGGAATGTAGATCAGTGGAAAAGAGTATTATGGAGTGACAAATCCAAATTGCGATCATCAATATGCTATATATGGTCATTATATCATTGCTAAAAGAACAACACTAATCGTGGCCTAAGACTTTTGCACAGTACTATAAACAACTAAATGTAAATCTCAGTGTCAGATGTTGCAAACCAGATGGCTATAATGCAATACTGCCTTTTATCTTTATGACCAGTGAGAGTACAATATCAAAATTTCAACACTTCAAAAGATGTTATGATGGAGCTCACCCTTTTGTTTGACAAAAGCCAAAAAAGAATTTCTAGACGATATTACGAACAACATGGAAGGTCAGCCAAAGACTCAACGAGTGAACATGAACCAGTTCATATAGTTATTATACAGTATGTCATCCACACTAATACAAGTAACTTATGCAAAATAGTCTCTAGGCACATCAGCCACGTTCAAACAAGCAAGTAAGCTACTTACACACACGTCAGATTTCCACAATTTTAAATGACACATACCTGTATTAATACTTTAATATATATATACTTATATTATATACTGTAGATTTAAATGTAGCACAGGGCACAAAACCTTCGGTCTGAAGTAAACAATGTTTATGGACTGGCAATCAATGCAGGGATCTCTAAATATGCTATACAACCAGACTCAATTCAGAAATTAGATTTTTTTCACCCTGCCATAACAAGAATTACATATAATTTTATTACAGATAATCAGACAAGTTAAATAAATAAATTGAATTCCAAGTCTGAATGCTCTGGTAAGACTATATGGAAAGGGCTGCTTTTGTTAAAAGTATCATACAGAGCTAGGATTGTAGAACCCACATATCTCACATAGTTTCACTGTTTTATTAAAGTAAGTCAGAGAGACTCGATATTCAGAATAATATAGATTTATTCTCCAGCCATCAGTTTTACAGGCCTGTTTGAAAGTTCTTACATGACACATTGTTAAATGCAGACTTCTGCCTGTCTAGAACACTGTAGCCTAAATGACCTTCTCAGTGAGGACATTATTTACAGCCGTCTCTATTCTACAAACTTCTGCTCCATAGTCCAGTACCTGAACCACTAGGCTACTTAACCACTGTGCCCCTGAATTCTTTGTATTACTTCAGACAAATCTTTTTGTATGACATGGATGTAAAAAATTTCCAACAAATGTTGGATTTGTGTAATTGAAAAGCTCTTTATAATGTCATTAAGATTGTGTTCTTTTATTTTAGTGGTTAGTTAGAAGATTGCATTTAGGTTTTTCTTTCAAAAAAAATTATTGAATGCAAAAAAACGGCAACTTGAGTGGGATATGGTACACACCTGTATCTATTTAGTAGTGCTTTCTGGTGTATTGTGAGGAAGCTGAGAAAGGCCTAAGGGCTGAAATGTCCATGTTTTACCTGTGAGTCAAAAAAATTATTGGATATTATACAAGTGCTGTCCAATCTTTCCTGTGGTTCGATTTTCTCATTATGGATTCGGCACTTGAAAAACATTTCGGGAGTGCAGCCTGCTTTTTGATTCATAAAATGTTTAAACCTTCTCACATGTAAGTGCTTATTGTGGTTGCATAGCATTTCAATTTTTATTCCAAAACACTGTCGGGCACTTTATATTCAACTGAACTGTATTTCTGTAGCAAAGCAGAAGCAGAGGTGAATTTATCTTGAGACCTGGCAACATGATTAAGGTCTTAAAATGCATTGTTTATACAAATATGAAGGAAATTGAGCAAGACGGCATATAAAACATAAAATGTTTACTGTAATGTGAATGAGATATTTTTTTCAAGCCTGGGAGGTTCATTTTTATCCAATTTTCTTTTAATTCAGTTGTACAACTAAATTGTTCAGCTCCATTTGCAAAAGATGAGTGGCACTTACCAACAGGCTGTGCATCTGGATGAATGTAGCATTACAACAGATTGTCTGTAATAAACCATACTCTATAGTGTGAAAAATATGAGAAGTGCAAAATTAGCCAAGTGTATACTAAAGTTGTTGCAGTACAAAACTGGCAATAGCCTTAGAGGAGATTGCTTCAATTTTACATAGGAAGCCTACCTAATCTACAAGTTCATTAAGAAAATGTCTATAGTACTTATTAATCTTGGGGGAATTCAATGTTTTAGCAAATAAAGTGATTAAATATCACTAAGCTCAAAAAATGGGTGTACAGTGCAAGCTAAACATTTGTTTGTTTATTTGGCTTCTTTAACTTCATTATTGTCATCAGTAAACATTTCAGTGGCACACACAAGGTTTTATCTATACACAAGGTTATCTGAAGACTAGTCATAAACATACACTTAAGTCAATGCCAATTTAGAGTAATCGATAAACCTAACACGCATGTCTTTGGGCTGTGGGAGGAAACCGGAGTACCTGGAGAAAACCCACACAGACACAGAAAGGACTCCACACAATCCACCCCGGGATTGAACCCAGGACCTTCTTGCTACTCACAGAACCACCGTCCTGCCCACAAACAATTGCCAGCTCCCAACAATAAGATAATAGACGCTCACTAAAGTTCATCCACCACTGGCTGTATATGGTGTGATCATGCGCACTCTGTTTTAATAGGACAAAATTGAGCAATCGGGTAATGAATAGCATGTGACAAGTGTGAGTGTAAATCAGGTACTGTGAACTTAAGAGACTTCTCAAATTCTACTAAATAGAACAATATTTACTAATATAAAACAACAGGGCATACAAGTATGACTGTCTAGTGCAAAGAAGTGATTGACAGCTTCACCTTTAGATTAGGTTCCTGATGTGGTGGTTGCGGGTTAGTGTGTGTTGCACTGGTATGAGTGGATGAGACACAGCAGGGCTGCTGGAGTTCCCACTCACTGGCCACATTGGTAGGCACTCCTACTTTAGATATTTTTTGGTTGATGGTCTGTTGTCAGTCCAGCAGTGACACCAAAGTGTTTAAAAAACTTGCAGTGTCTGATCCACTCGATTCAGTGCAGCACATGACATTTTTATAGATAATCAATTCAATTTTAATTAACTAAATATTATGATAGTTATTATATATTATGATTTATTATTAATACCATTATTAATATTATTTAATTATATATATAAATAAAAAAGAGGGTAAGAATAGGGTAAGATTGCCAGGAACTTGCTGAAAGTCTCAGAAGTTCTCAGCCAACAAGACTGATGCTGTTATTAGACAGAAGAAGACAGAAAGCATGAATAAGTTGTACTAAGGAAGAAACAAAACTAACTTTGGGCAATAAGCTTTGGTCATTGTACAATCATAAGACCAGTCAGGCCAACCAAAACATACCTGCTTTTGTACCTATAGTTTAAGTTGAGTTAAGTGCCATATGTTAGTTCAGGTGGTGTAAAAATGTTCAAGGTAACAGATGTTACTGAAAAAAAAGGCATTTTCATGAAGGCAATTATTCCACTCCAGGTGCTGCGTAACCTTGAAGATGAATCTTTATTCATGGCTAAGCATTCGATTTACCCCAGACCACATAGAAGAGCATGAAGCTCCTTTAAATCCTTCCCTCAACTCAACCCGTCTGCACCGACCACTCTGAAGAGACCAAACTTAAAGTATTTAAATGGGTGCCAAAAACGAGGTAAGCAATATAGGTTAGTACAACTACAAATCAGCAAAACCTCATGGAACCATACAGAAAAGACTGCGTGGAAAGTGCAGGTTATAAAAACGCAAAGTTCCTTGCATTTACTTTGACCTTTACTTTATTATAGACAGTATGAACCAAAGATATGTCATGTTTTTGTCTGACCAAATTAATTTAATTTGTTAATAAACATCCATTGCTGCATTTCGGACACACTCCAAAAAAGTTGGGACAGGGGCAATTTAGAGCTAGTGATTAAATTAAGATAAAGATAACCTTTTCTGATTTGGCGTGTTTGCATTGTCTGCATGGGAAGCACTGGAACAAAAAAAAAATACTTTTCTTTATTAATGCTGCCATCACAGAAGTGTAAGTGCCAAGGGCACTTTTACATATTTGGCACACAGTGTTAAAAGCGTCTCCCAAAAAAGATCTGAAATACTGATTGGTCTGACCACATTACACGTTTCCACTGTGTGATGGTCCATCCTTGAGTCAAGTTGAGGTCACTTCTGGTCAAGGTTAACATAAGGCTTTTGCACAGTACAGTTTGATAATGTAAGGCTGCATTGTAGTTCTTAGCAAAAGTTTGCCAAAGTAATCCCTTGCTCATGTTCTATCAGCTATTGTTGAATGATGGTTCTTGACCCAAAGCTATCTAAGAAATCAGAGATCAGGAGTTCAGTTTAGTCTTGCACTGCTACTTTTCACGCAATGAAATTCCTCCAGATTCTTTAAATCGTTTAAAGATATTATGCACTGTAGAGGGAGAAATGTGCATATTTCTTTGAGGAATATTGTTTTTAAACACCTCTTTACACATCTGTGGATAAACTGGGGATCATCTGGCTCTCTGTTGCTGTTGTACAAAATCATGATCACCTATTGATCACCTGTTTGGACTCACATCATTATATAGTTTTTTAACTTCATTACTTGCCCTAAATTGCCTTCATCCCAACATATTTCGAATGTGTTGCAGGCCTGAAATACAGGAATTAATTTTAAAAAATGGTTTATTAACAAATGAATTGTGACCAGACCAGATAAATATTAAATATCTTAGTTCATGCTAAGTGCAATGAAAGAACAATGCATTTTTCTAATTAGCATTTTCCTTACTGTCTCAACGTAATGCTTTAAGAAAGTGGACACATTTGCATTGCCATAGATTCTTCGTATCTAAACTCACTTAACTGTGGTCAGTTTTCACTCACTGAAGAAACTAAGAAACTGTGTGACCTTCCATCGACCCCCCATGGCATCTGCAGAGAAATGTTTCCTGTAAAGAAGTTTATTCGAGGGTATGTGAGATTAACTCGAATATTTTCATTGGACGTCTTTGTTCCCTGCTTCGCATACTTTCAGGTGATAAGATCAGATTATTTATTGGGGCCTTTTCTCCAGGTCATTTGCTATGGTAATTTTTATGAACTCCACCATAGCTGTGTCTCTGGGTTTGTACTCTGCTCTGCACACACCTCGGGCATGGGTTGGAAGAAAGAGGGATTTGTGTACTTAGCGAGCACGCTGCCAAATTAGTCACCCATGCTGATTATTTCTGCCATTCACGGCTGCTGTGCAATGTCTAATTTAAGTTGCACTGTGTGAAATTCAATTCTATTAGCTTCACTGGAAAAATAGGCACTGTGTTTGTGGCACCTTCTGCTTGTTTGTGAGGTGATAATGAATTGTTACTTGTAACAGATCGGTTAGATTTGGGTCCTAAAGGCAGAAGAGGCTTTCTTTATCCAGATGTTGAAAAATCCCCCTAAAATGTGCTAACTTGCACGCGGGAGCAGCGTAATGCAAAACAACTGCAATAAAAGCAATAATGACAACATTTAACAGTAACCATTACCAACATACACTATGCCATTATACTGAGTGGCCATATTATTAAAGACACTACTCAATACACAACTGGCGCTTTCCTGTACGGGAACTGTATTGATCTCAGAATGCAGAATAATATCAGGTGAGCTAGTTTTCTGTGAGTCAGTGGCAGTATGGAAGAATTTAGCAATCTGATTGACTTTGAATGAGGCATCGTAATTGGTAGAAAAAATAGAAAAAAAAATGGGAATGCGATCGAGGAAAAACTTCCAGCAAAGGGGAAGCCTGTGGACATAAACAACTCCTTGACAGGGAGGATGTAAAGAATCCAGCCGCGATTTCACTAAGACTGCAAGGGAAGCTCAGCTTCCCCTAAAATGTTACAAATGAAATGGTCAAATATGTGCAGATGTGTTAACATTTCATGGACTACAAATGCATTCGAACACATTCATTTCGAAGACGAGTTTGTTCAGAAACAGCTACTTATCACAAATCAACTCGATTTTATTAACTTCTCATTTTATTAACGTCAGTGCCATAGATTTCAAGAAATCATTTTCTTATATGGTCTATGGTCAATGAGTTTGCCCGTAGAAGCTGAGAGTATATTCAGTTTTTCTTAATTGCCTCGAAACTCGACAATCATAGGGTAAATGAATGGTTTTATTCTGCCCCTGGATGTTCTGCATCTCTGGAGGTGAATGGAGCTGTGGGCTGGCCTAGGCTAGCCTGGAGGTGGAGGAATGATGTGGAGAATGCTTTCTTGACAAACCTTGTCACATCTGATACGGAGATTTGGACAGTAGGGCTTACCTAAGCTTCATGGCCAATCAAGTTCATCCCTTAATGGCAGCTGTTTACCCAATGGCAGAAGGACACTTTCATCAGGACAATGCATCATGTCACAAGGTACATATTCTAAGAACAGTCAGTATTTGTTGTTTTCCTGAACCTCACAGTTCTCATATTCTAATCATATGGAGCATCTCTAAGATGAGGTAGAAAGCACTGCTCCATCTAATGTGCATCAACAAATTACATACATTTGCATTAATATTTTCCTTGTGGGGATAAGCAAGATGACCCCAAAATGTATGTACATTTTTTATCACTGGTCCCCACAGTGTAACATATACATCTCACACAAACGTACACACACACACACACACACACACACACACACACACACACACACACACACACACACACACACACACACACA